>VSMD01036420.1:0-99753 GCA_008750895.1 Mirza zaza
ACCTGCACGCAGGGCTCTGAAGGTGCTCAGTTCTCTTGCTCAGCTTCTGAGCCTTTGTTCCCATCATCTCCATTATCCCAGTAAATGTGACCCCTTTTACATCTCGGTCTCAAATTCATTGGTCTCAGGACTCCTTTCCACTTTGAAAAGATTGAGAACCACAAAGAGCTTTTGTTCATGTGGATTATATCTATCAATATTTATAATATTAGAAGTGAAACCTGAGAAAACTTTAAAATATTTATTCGCTTGAAAAGAATACACTCATTGCACATTAACATAGATTACATATTTTACAAAAATAATAATATTGCCCAAAATAGAAAATAATTAGTAAGAGGAGTGTTGCTGCTTTATATTTTGCCAAATCTTTTAAATGTCTGGCTTAATAGATGACATCTACATTCTTATACCTGCTTCTACACTCAATATGATGTACTATGTTGTTTGAGTGGAAGTATATGGAGAAAATCTAACCTTTTTACACAGACAGGTAGTTGGAAAAGGGAAGGATATTTTAATAGCCTTTTCAGGCAACTAAGGACATTCTTCTTTGGTACTATCCTAAAATTTAACAAGTGGTACTCTCTTACAGTTTAATTGCAGTGTGGAATCCGAAACTGTATCAATGAACTTTTCATGCTCTGTTACATTAACCGGTTGATCTCTCTCACACAAGGAATGGCTCTTTTACCCAGCATGATTTTGTAACATCATGTACTGATCATTTGTAATTAATATGAGTTCATTGACTTTTAAAGATCTTCCAAAAATCAACATATTTCATTAAACAATATTAAAAAATTGCATTCATTAAAAATCACCAATCTCATCAAAAGCTTTTTGTTTCTTTTTAAAAAACTTTTAGAGATAGGGTCTCACTCTGCCCAGGCTGGAGTGCAGTGCTGTGATCATAGCTCACTACAGTTTCGAACTCCTGGGCTCAAGTGATCCTCCTGCCTCAGTTTCCTAAGTAGCTGGGACTTCAGGCACACGTCACCACACCCAGGTTATTTATTTTTTACTTATTTTTGTATAGATGGGGTCTCACTATGTTGCCCAAGCTAGCCTTGAAATGATCCTCCCATCTTGGCCTTCCAACTGCTGGGATCACAGGTATGTGCCACAGCGCCTGGCCAAAAAGTCTTTATATTGGAAACTGTTGAACTCGCAGTGATACATACCAATTTTTCATAATTCTAATTTTTGCTTGAAAGCTTTAATTTTATCATTGGCAAACAAACACTCTCAGTTGTTTTCCTTGAAGTGATGGGCTCATCTCGTTCATTTTCAAGAAAATGTTCTGCCAAATACCCAAATCTGGATAATCATAGTTTGTCAGTCATTCTTTCAAGTAAAAATGGTGTTCCATGAGAACAGCAGATACTTAAGCTTGGAATTCAACTGCTTTTCCTTAAAACAGCCATAGCGGGCTGGGCACAGTGGTTCATGCCTGTAATCCTAGACTGAGGCGGGAAGATCGCTTGAGCTCAGGAGTTTGAGACCAGCCTGAGCAAAAATGAGACCCCATCTCTACTAAAAATAGAAAAATTAGCCGGGCGTTGTGGCTCAAGCCTGTAGTCCCAGCTACTCAGAGGCTGAGGCAAGAGGATCGCTTGAGCCCAGGAATATGAGGTTACAGTGAGCTATGACGACACCTCTGCACTCTACCCAGGGTGACAGAGTGAAAATGTCTCAAAACAAACAAACACCAACCATAGTATTTCAACATGCATGTTTGATGTATACATCTCATTTTGTCATATTAAGTATTAATACTCTCAGGGGTGGGGGGAGAAAAAAAGAATATTAATACTCTTAAGAGAATATTAAGAGATACTCAGGGTTGAGATTTCATAAATAATTTTTACTGTGTGATTAAAGGCATTCTTAAGGGAAACTGGCTTTTTTTTATGATACCATTGACAGCAGAAAGTTTTAAAAAAAATATATGAGTACATGGTAGTGAAGAATATGATGACTATTAATATAATTTGGGACTGCCCTGATTCATGTCGCAGCAGTCCCCAACATTTTTGGCTCCAGGGACCGGTTCCTGGAAGACAATTTTTCTACAGACCCCAGGGGTGGGGGCAGGGACATGCAGTGGCCCAGTCCCTCCCAGGCCACCAACCACTTCACACACCTTTGCTTTTGTGCCACCAATGCAAATAGTGATATGGGAAAATAATATCTCAGTATCATGATGAAAATAGTTTTAACCTTGTGAACTCCCCAAAGAGGTCTCAGAGACCCCCATGGATCCATAGATCACATTTTGAGAACTGTTGCCCTGCACACCTTTTCAGAGACAACTGAAACGTCACTTTCCCTTCTTCTGCGCCACCACCATACCTTGTACAAATTTCTGGCATAATACTTACATTTTATTGTGGATAAATATCATCTTTCTCTCCTACAACTATCAGTTCCTTTAGGGCAGAAACCATGTCCTATTTATTTTTAAGTCCCCAGACACTAATAGTGCCAGGTATATAATAAGGGCTTGATAAATATTAGTAGAATGAACGAATGAATGGCTTGCATGGCAGATTCTATTTTCTAAATATAGTCACAATATTATATCCCATCACAGTTGTTCTTTGACAGTCTTGACACTTCCCCCATCAAGATCCAGGCACCTCTAACCTTTAACCTAGCAGGGTTTTGAGACCTCATCAACCAATAAAGCATGTAGAAGAGGTGCTATGTGACTTCTGAGGCTAAGTTGCTAAGGTGCCATGCCTTTTTGCCTTGATCTGTTGGGACGCTCACACATGGAACCAGCCACCACTCCGTGAGGACATCCAAGCAGGCTGTGGAGAGGCCTACGTGGGAAGGAATCAAGGTCCCTGGCTCGCAGTCCCAGCAGAGTTCCCAGCCCACATCCAGGGACCAACTTGCCATGGCAGGTCTCCTCAGACAAGAACCATGACTTTGTGTCCCTCGTACACTCAGTTTGGGTGCCACGGTCTGTCCCCTGAGAAGAGTGTTTTTGTTAATCTAACCTGGATTAGACAAGTCAGTAAGCAAGAAGCATGCTCATAGGCCCATGTGCTCATGGCAGACAAAAGTACAAGTGTGATAGGGATTCTCCATATGAATCACCTGTATATACACATCAAATAAATGTACAGTGTTTATGTTCTTTTTCTCTATGTTCTCAATATGTCTACTAAAATATAAATTTATGTCTGTCGAATTTAATAAAAATTGGGATTTGTATTTTATTTATCTCTTTGCATTTAATTTTTCTAATTTTAGATTTTTTGAAAAACGTATTAGTCTGAGATGTATTGGATATTTTTTTTAAAAAATCACTAGTTCCTCACCATGGATTGCTTGAGAAGTACTGAACGAGAGGGCTGAGGAGAGGCCACAGGCTACAATTTTAATTTTTAATTTGTGGATGACTCTCCATGCTCATCATCAATAGGTGAGACCTGAGCTGCTTTCCACTTGCAACAGTTTCTAGGGAGCTACCTACACCCCTTCTCCGGGGCCATTCCTATCCCTATACCCGTGACTTTACAAGGTGATTCCCTATGGAGTCAGCAACCCTGCCCACAAAGAAGAAAGTCAAGGCAAGGAGGACAGAATCTCACATCAGCCCAATGCATTTTAGATGATCAAACCAACTCTAAAGGAGTTGACTGAAAAGGTCAAACAATGCAGGGGGCACGGCATCTTATCCCCCACGTGAAACAGAACTTTAAAGTTACTTTTCCTTCTTTTTAAAGAGAGCGTGGCCATAAGAAAGAAGAAAGGTGACAACTTTCAGTGCATCTTTCAGAATTTCCTTTGAGAACAGCTAAGAAGTATTTTTCTTCTCACCAGGAAATGACCTCCTCAAGCGATTGTGCAGTCACTCTGAATACGTAGAAATGAAAATGATTTATGCTCTGAAAGTTCCACTTCCAACTGACTATGTGTGAAAAACAGCTTTGTGAAATGTGCCTTTGTGTGCAGAGCCCGGTGAGTGATGACCTGTCCCCTCCTGACCAGGCTGGATGGCACAGAGCCCAGGTGGCACCTGACCAAGGCTGCCCGGTGTCCGCAGAGCTGGCACGGGGAGACTCAGAGGCTGGTGGGAACACATTCACTGTCAAAGCTCTAGTTTCTTAAGCCTGGACTGAATATATGAATTTCCCCTTTATCATTTTATAACTACAATTCCAACCTTTTAAAAATATCAGCTTGCAAAACCCGTCATGACTATGTATGATCTCCTCCTAATTTTAGTATGCCCCAAACATGAACAAGTTCTACTGCTTTTCAAGGATCTAGGCTAAGAATTGGTAATATCAAGATGAATAGGACAATTTCTATGCTAAAGGAGCTTTTACTGTATACTAATTATTTTAATCCTTTATATTTGCACATTACGGTTTATATTCGAACATCACGACTGCCCTTGTACGACAGACATAGGCAGGGGAAAGATTCCCATTTTCCAATAGAAGAACTGAAGTTTAGGACTTATTAAATCACCTGCTTAAGTTAATACCACAAGGGGAAGGATCCAGAACGTATTGGTAGCTAATGCTTTGGAGTCAGGGAGATCTGGGTCCACAAACCAGCTCCAACAGTCATTGCCTTGGCTTGTTATTTTGGGCAAAATAGTCTTTCCATGCCTCAGTTTTCTTACCTATAAAATGGAGATAAGTAACAGCTGCCTCCATAGGCTACAGGACAATTATTAACTGAGAAGATTTTGTTTGTGAAGATGGGAGGAACTCAAACAATGATAGTAGCTGTCATAACTTCATCGTGAGCCCTTTTATTAAGCCCCACTTACATGCACTGCAATAGATAGAAAGTAACAGACACAGAAAGTCACAATGTAACATAAGGATACATAAGCAAAGGATGTAACATAATGAAACAAAAGTAACGAATTAGGCACTGCCGGGGACTGCCTCCTCAGTGTTCCCACCGTTAACATCTAGATCTCAGAGCACTTAGCATACATGCTATCGTCGTCAGGGTCTCTGACCACTCCCCACGCCACCCCAACAGATTATGAGCTCCAGGTAATTTTACTCTTGCTAAATCCTTACTTATTTATTATACAAGCCCTGATTGGCCAACTCATTCCTGGGCTGTGTGGTCTATGACACAAAGCTACAATTCTCTCCCTTAGGACCTGCCACGTACTAGCCACTCAACAAAAGCATGCTGAATGCAAGAAAGTTGTTGATGACTAGGCTGTCCTTTCTGCAATGGGTTTTTGAGGACTACTCCACACAAAAGATCCCTCAGGCTCCACTCCTAGGGGTGAAGGGTTCACATCTTTTAGGATAGTAGTGGCTGATGCACCAAGCCATGCTCAGCTGAACCACATTATTCAACAGCAGATTCTTTCAGAAACAATTTGCAATGATTTTCTGAATAACAAAGAACAAGGATTATCACTGAAGTACGGAGTAAAATTGCTTCCACGCTGAAGGATGATAACATTCTCCTACAGGTTCAGGAGGTGGGAAAGGAAGGCCATCATAGACGTATGCAGGCCTCGTGTTTCTAAGTACGTTGTATAGGGTAGTCAATGTCATGCAGGATCCGGCCCCTGCATTTCTCCTTAGGGTAGTGGGACTGATACACAGGACCCTTTGAGCAATCGCATTCAGTAAGAACCCTACTTTAAAGAGGGAACTGCAGCTCCCACTCAGCAAAACCAAAGGCCTGGCCTTTTGTTAACCAGCCCATCCTCCTCAGAAGGCATTCAACAGACACATCTGTTACCCAGCTCAACGTGTCCCTGGGCTGTTTCCCCGCCATGTGCAGTATTTTCTCTACGATGAGTTCTAGTAGGAACGATTTCGTTCTTACCACATTCCCAGTGCCGTTTCAGGGCCCTGTACGGATCGGGACCCTGTACCACTGCCAGGCTGGCTGCCTCTTCATATGGCCATTCACATTGTCCCCCTAGAATCTATTCTCAGCAGAGCAGCCAGGTGATCCCTTAAAACTAAGTGAAATCACATCCCCACAACTCCCCATTTCACTCTGAATAAAAGCCAAAGGAAATGGCGCATCTCAAATCATGGTTAGGATGTGGCAAAGTCTTAACATGTAACCAAAATGTTTGTACTCCCATAATTACCTGAAATAAAAAAATTAAAATTAAAAAAAATTTTTTGATCAAGTAGAAAAAAAAAGCCAAAGCCCTGACCACAACCCAGAAGTCTCTCTGATCTGTCCCCTATCTCTCCAACCTCCTCCTTCCCCCCTGGCATCCTGAAGACATTCCCTAAAGACATTCCCCTGCTGTAGAGCCTTTGCACTGACTGGTACCTATGCAGAAAGGCCCTTTCCCCAAATAATTGTATCGCTAACCACATCTCTTTTAAGTCTTGGTTCAACTAAACTCTTTCAAAAAGACTTCTCAAAGAGTATGCAACATTACATTTCATTTCCAATGCCCACCCCCCCTTCTGGCACTTCTGATTTCTTTTACCAAACTCTGTGATCCACCCCTGTCCGATAGCACTTACTGCCTTCTAATAAACCATAAAACTATGCACTGTGTTAATCCCTCACATATAGCCCTTAGAATGTGGCAAGCATTGTTCTAAGCTCTTTAGAAATAACTAATACTTTTATTATGTATATTATTAATAATTATTTTCTGACACCCCCTCACTAGAATATTGGTTCCATAAGGGCAAGGATCTTTGCTGTACCCACTAATGTATCTCTGGTGCCTAGACCAGTGCCCACACATCATGAGCAATTAATAAATATCTCTTAATAAATGAATGGCTCCCCTACCAGTTCTTTTTACAGAAACATCCTTGAGTTTCACTTAACTGTCTCAAGCTGATGTCTCTGTCCCTTTGTACGAGACGCTGCCTCTCCCTGAAATGCTCCTTTCCCCTCATCTGCCCACAAACTCCAGCTCATCCTTTAACTTCCTTCAAGTGTCACCACCTCCCCCAGCCCACAGAACCTTCCCTTGAGCACGTGCATGAACAGTCGAGAGCTCCTTTCTCAGTGAAGCCACATCAAACCGAGGATGCTTTCCTAAAGAAACCTAGCCCTGGCAAATAAAGTTGTCCGTGTTTGCCTCGAGGAGACACTTCCCTTGAAGGTCAGGGGACAGAGCTGACACCTGACTAGCAAGAACAGGTTGGGCTGGACTGACCTCGATGACGAAACACTTCCCTATGGAGCATAATTTGCCCCATCCATTGGATAGGGATAAACCAGATTTATCCTATGTTGAACAGGAAGAGGAAGAGAAACTAGCTTGTACCATCCAAAGGAGAAAATTAAAAGATGTTTGAAAATAAATAGCTAAGGCAAAAAAAAAATTATATATTTTTAAACAGTTAGACAATGACTTCCCATGAAGGGTGTGAAAAATGACAAGGTCAGTCCAGATGACTGAGGTGTTCAGACCACAATCTACCTCCTGTGACTCCGGGGAACTACAATTCTTTCTCTGTTTTCACTTCTTGTAGTGACAATCCTAATGTATTTAATTCATGTCATTTTCCTCCTCTGGTACTCTCAGGAGGCTTGAGAGTATCATTTCAGAACTCTAAAAGACCAGTAAAACTGCCCATGCTTGGCCAGAGTTGAGGTTCTTAACAACAGGGCAACACCACCAAGCTTCAATGAAGAAATGTGCTCAGGCAACCAACCTTGGTTTTAGATTTCGAGAAATAATTATTTGAGTTTTCAGGCATGCTCTCTTTAAAAGCTGCTAAAGAGCTTTATAAATACCTACTAATTATGGCCCCTCAATTCTCTGTGAGTCTGACCAAGTATTTGAGAAAGCATGACTCTGCCATAAAGATACCCTGCAAACGCAAACCTTTCCAAACACACAGGCCGATTACATGCTTTGTAGTTTATCCAAGGAAAACATTGTTGCCAACTTCTAGCTGATGTTTTACTTCTGCTTAAGTTCCAGTTAGGTTGGATAACCCAAACCTACATAGAGGTTAGAAAACAAATTATCTTAATCAATAATCCACCCACAGTTATATTCAGAAAATACATCCAATTTTAGATCTACAGAAATAAATTCTTTCTAGGTATAATTTCATTGAAAGTTTTCAATGAGCTTTGTAAATTGCCATCCTTACCAGGGTTCAAATCAGATTAAGACAGACTGAGAGAGGGGGTTGGGACCAGCCTCTGCCTGGCCACTAGCTACTTCCTACTGCCAACCAATGGAGTAAGTTGCAGAGAGCTGTGAACAGATGCCTCAGTGGGCTGGCTGGGCCATGGCATAGCACTTGACACAGGACAGGCACATGAGGTCTGACAGCTCCAGAAGTCATCTAGTCACCTCCCACAGCATCCCTGATAAGAGTCACCAAGAATAAGTATTTCCCCTCTTAGAGACCTTTCTACTCTGCTTCTTCTGTTACTGACCAGCTCAAATGTTAGAAAAATCTCTTCCCTATTTCTTCTCCATTGACCATAACTGCACCTTTTGCAGATATGAAGGATAAGTCTATTCTTTCTCTTACATGAAATTTTTCAAGTACATAGATCAGTGCTAATAGAATTTTCTGTGGATGATGGAAACATACTATATCTGTGTGCTATCCAATACGGTAACAATATGGTACCTACATGGCTATTTAACCCTTGCAATGTGCTGGTATAATGGAGGGACTAAGTTTTTAAAATTCTACTTAATTTCAATTAATTTAAATTTAAATAGCTAAGTGTCATTAGTGGCTATCATATTGAAATGTTCAGAGTTAGAGACATTTCTCATGTCCTTTTTGCCAAAAATATTCTTTCCTTTTCCAGGTAAACAGTCCTTGTTTCTTCAACAATTTCTCAAAAACAAAACAAAAAAGCCACCTTCCAGAACCTTCTCCATGCAGTCAGTCCTCTCTGGATATGTTCCAACTTGCCAAATTCCTATAATGTACTAAAATAGAGAACTCCTATTAAGATCTGACCTAGAAGACTATGACCTCTTATCTGAGCCTGCTTAGATATCTGATAATCCTCTCCTTAGACCTAAACTAGCCGATAAGTGTTTGGTATAGATTGAGCACTCAAGAGATATTTAAAGCTTAAATGATTATTCTAGATATTCTGGTGTAACTTGATGAGCCCATTTTCCCAAATTCTCCAGAGTCTTTTCAGATCTTCTAACTTTTTTTTCTTCCTTTGTTCCGAGTTGTTTTGTTGAAATGTTCTATATAGTATATAGCAAATCAACTATCACCAAATTACAACGGCTATACTCTTCTAGACAAATCATTAAACGGGTGTTGCATTTCTCAGAAAAACGGATATGTACAAATTGAATTTGTAGAAGCTAAATCACATCAGAGATACTTCTCCACTTTAAAGAACAATTGTTCTTCAAAGAGCCAGCAGATCCCTAAATATCTGAGCTTTAAGTTTCTCTTCTCCTTACTCCGGATCACTAATATTCTGTAAACAATCCCTGGAAAGCACTAAGACAGGGCTATTTTCAGGAATTTGGGTAAATACTTGCAAAGATTTGTTATAAAGTGGATAATTACCACTAACAGATCTGACAATTACTTAATATGTTATGTTTATAAAGCAGGTTTCTTCAAGTGGGACACAACCTGAGACTTATTCTATTGGAAAGAAAGAATTCATTACAAAGCCACTGCTATAGGGGAAATGTTTGTGTCTCTCCAAAATTCATATGCTGAAATCCTAATCCCCAAAGTAATAGTATTAGGAGTTAGGGCCTTTGGTAGGTTATTAGGTCTTGAGGGCTCTGCCTTCAAGAATGGGATTAGTGTCCTTATAAAAGAGACCCCAGAGAGCTCCTTTACCCCTTCTGCCAAGGACAGAAGGACATAAGGACACAGAGGAAAGATGGCTATTTATAAATTAGGAAGTGAAGTGGGCCTTCACTAGACTCTAAATCTGCTGGTGCCTTGATCTTGGACTTCCCAGCCTCCAGAATTGTAAGAAATACATTGTTGTTATTTATAAGCTACCCAGTCTACGGTGTTTTGTTATAGCAAACTATAGCTAAAACAGCCACCTTATATGGCCAACAGAAAGACCCCCTTCTGCCCTGCCCTCATTTTGGTGAGTTTCTATACATGAGTCATAAAGATTTCTGAAAAAAGGGGAGAACTGGGCTGATTATCTTCAACAGATTGCCCAAAATCTCATAGTCATAGAATGTCTTTCATTTCTTCTAACAAGTAATCCTTTACCAAACTTTATGTATGCAAATCCTTTGTGTGCATGTTCAGTAAAAATAAATGGCTATGTATTCATTTGTAGGCACAAACAAGGTGAGTTCTCTTTGATCTCTTTAAACCTCTTAGTTATCCTGGAAAATCTTCAGGCATGGAGTTCAGCCTCTTATTCTGTAAGACCAACTACTAATTTTGACATACTCGGTAAAAGCACAAAGGCCATAAATATATTCATGTGCGCCAGAATTCCATGAGCTATAATTAAATTTTAACCAGAACATCAAACTGCATAAATTTAAGGGAAACATTATCTCCTTAACATTTATCCTTTCAAGGAAATACACATACACACACACACACACACACACACACACACACACACATATATATATATATATTTTTTTTTTTTTTTGAGGCAAAGTCTTGTTCTCTGGCCCAGGCTTGAGTGCAGTGGTGTCATCATAGTTCACTGCAACCTAACTCCTGGGCTCAAGCAACCCTCCTGCCTCAGCCTGCCAAGTAGCTGGGACTATAGGTGTATACCACCACTCCTGAATAATTTTTAATTTTTTGCAGAGACAGGGTCTCACTATGTTGCTCAGGCTGGTCTCGAACTCCTGGATTCAAAAAGGAAATCTTTTATCTAAATGATTACGTCTGATTTAGGGTCTTTACAGGCATCTATTGCTAGGTGCAAGAATGTCTTCCAGGCAATCCTGGAGACCAGTAAACAAGAATGTAGAATAGAGGGAGGGAGGCAGAAGAGGAGCCAGATCCCCTCTCCTTGGAAGACACAGGCTCTAAGAGTGATAGAGCAATTTAGACCACAAAAACAAAACTACTGAGTGCCTGTTAAAAATTACATGTAATAATAGTTGGACACTTAAGAGAAATTGGATCAAAGTGAATAGTTAGGGGGAAAATGTTAATGATCTTAATTAGTGGTTTTCATAACCTCTAATTTATTTGGAAGAAGGAATAGGATGGAGAAGAGGACAATTGGATAGGATTTCAGGCCCTCAACTGGCTTATGGCTTCAACGAAAACAGCTCATTATATAACTTTGATTTCTAAATTGGGCTTCCATGCAAGCTTTTTGTTTAATAAGATAAAGAAATTTTGAAAGCCCCTGAGCTATATGGCCACCCCCACAGAATTTACAGGGAAGAGAGCAGGATTTTACTGACAGTGAAGAGGGTAGCTTTGCACTTAGGGACATAGGCAACAGGCAACTGCTATTCCTACCTCTAATTATTTGTGCTGAAATCTAATTTATTTTTAAGAGATGAAACAGAAGTGTGTAACATTACTGAAAGTAAATGATAAGGCTGCCAGGAAATTACCTTAAGTATCAGAAGAATGCTGACGCACTTTGGCAGAGTCCAAGTGGAGTCATATGAAATTCTCATCTATCAACACCCCTCGATTTACCGTAGAGCGAAATCATTCTCCTCCCTCATCCTTCCTTTCCAAACACCTTTTCTTCCTAACATTTCCCAAAAGGCAGCTCTAGACTATAGCACGCTACACTGATACTACCCTCATCAAGAACTTGAAAAACATGTACAAGACATAGTACTTCTTCAATGAATACAAAGATTAAAAAAATATATATTGTGGCTGGTCTGAAGGAGCTGGGGTTACAGAGATACATGCACATGAACTGTTGTACAGAAGGACAAAGGAAAGCAAAGACAAGGGAGTAAACATTCAGTGGTGGCATGGACGGTAGGCAGAGGTACCGGCTGCTGAACTAATAAACAAATCAATTAAGTATATCCTGAGGAAGCAGGAAAGAGCTGGGCCCACTGCCTCTGCCTTGGGTCAGGACCCTCATTTCTTATCTAGACAATTCTAATAACCTCTCGATGGGCCTCCATGCCTCCAAGCTTACTTCATCTATTCCAACCCATTCTCTGTAACACCTGCTTAAAATCCTTCACTAGCTCCCAGACCAGGTGTCCTCAAACTACAGTCCAGGGGCCACATGCGGGTATTTTTGCCCTTTTGTTTTTTTACTTCAAAATAAGATACGTGCAGTGTGCACAGGAATTTGTTCATAGTTTTTTTTAAACTCTAGTCTGGCCCTCCAACGGTCTGAGGGGCAGTGAACCGGCTCCCTGTTTAAAAAGTTTGAGGACCCCTATCCCAGACCACTGCAGAAGCCAGTAATGCTTATCATGACTTATTATGTTCTTCATGATCTGGAATCCTGCCCATCGCTCTGGCTTACTTCTAAAGAACCCTAACCCCGATATCACACAGACATTCTTAGAGGTCCCCAAAGTCTCCATGCTCTCAAATATATATGAACCTTTTGCACAAGGTGTTTCTTCTGTCCACAATATCTTCCTAGTCTCAATCTGGCTAACTCCCTTTGTTTTTGGAGACTCAGCTCCTCCACATAGCTTTTCTGGACAGCCCCTAAGCTGAGTTAACCACCATCCCCTGTGTTCCCAGAGCTCCCTGTACTTAGTTCTATTCCAGTATTCAGCACCATGGCTTGCATTTGTCATGGTCTTTTTTATCTGTATAACTCCCCAAATTCAGATTGTGCATTCCTTAAGGTCAGGAAGTTCATTTCTTTCTTATCACCACAGGTTAGTGCAGTACCTGGCATATAATAGGGATTCAACAAAAGCCTTGAGTTTATAAGGCTTAATAAAATATTGACAAAGGAGATGGAGGAAAAAAAAAAATCAAGGAAAGTGAAGGGAAAAAAAATGTTATAACACTCTTAGGTTGGATTCTATCTTCCCTAGTACAGATGAAGAATCACATGATATCTGGAATAAGGGAATGGCCCCAGGACCTGTGAGCAAGCTACCCAAGGCAGAGAGGGAGGGAGAGAAGAAAGGAGAGGGGGAGAGAGAAGAAAGGAGAGAGGGGAAGAGGAGGAGAGAGGGAGAGAGAAGAAAGAAGAGAGGGAGGGGGGAGGGGGGAGNGGGAGGGGGAGAAGGAGGGAGAGGGGGAGGGGGGAGAGGGGGGAGAGAGAGAGACCAACCCACCCCAGTTGTTTTCTGCAAGGTTTCTCCAGGAAGTATCTGATCACATATTTATTTTTCTCAGTCTATGACAAAGTGGATCAAAAAACTGACGTCTCTCAGCCACAGCATTCACTGCATTAGGGCATCTTCTTTCAGTAAAGGCAACGCACACACTCTGGAGCTGCTTTGTTTTGTTTGTTGCTGTTGCTTTTTGGTTTAAGTATGTTAGACCTGAAACAAAACAAACAACCCAAACCAGCAGCCATTCTCCTGAATGTTATCGGGCTTTGAGGGAACTAAAGGAAGGGCCAGGAAAAGAAAATATATTTAATATCATGAAGGAAAAGAAAGAAGAAAACAAGAAAATAAAAAAAGCCATGAAAAACAGAGCTGGCTGGGGCTGATCGGCACACAGTGGCAGGCGTATCTGCTCGGGGAAAACAGGAGGAGGCTTCTGTGTGCAGGGCCGTGTGTGTGTGGTGCTGAGGTTCTCCTCTGCATCCCATCAAGAAAGGACAAAATGGAAATAACAACATCACACCAGGTGATCCTGGGATGAGATACTTGGGAGAACTTAGTTCCAGCATTTTGTAAAGTGGCACTGCAAAAGAAAGTTTGAAATCTTCTCTACCGACCTCGAAGGGAAGCTAAATCTGCTTCCAAGGGACGGCCTGCAGGCAAGGGGACGTCCTGCCTCAGTGGCTGTCAGTGTCCTGCAGAGGTATAATATCATTTCAGACTCAAAAGACCCCTCAGGTTTCTTAACTGCCTCCCCTGCTACGGTGACGATAGCAAAACTCAAGCAAATCACAAGCTCACCAAAACCGTCATGAGGAATGATGCCACAGTTTACCCACAGGTAAGCACACGTCTCTAACAAGGTCAAACTCAAGGATTTGAACCCTGTGTGGGTTCTTTTGCCTTTCTCCCCACACACAGACACCAGGCCAGCTGTCCTGCAAAGGCAGGCCAGTAGATAGAAAGGAAATCAGGCAAAACAGAGCATTAGTGTCTACAAAAATCTGCCCCTGCTACTTAAAAATCAACTAGAAACCTGGGCCCCGAAAAATGGTCAGTCGGTAGTGGACAACACACGGGGTTGTTTCCTGTTACATGCCATTTACATATTTAAGAGCATCACTAGCTAATGGCTCATGCTCTTCCAAAGTAGATACTCTCATCTCAGTTCATGCTTTGTCAGTTACACTTCTCTTCTTCTATAATAAAAGGAAGCCATGCTGGCTCCACATCAATTAATACTATAAGAGACCAGCCTTCAAGCCCCCCTGTCAGACCCAGTAGACTACAAGCTCTTGGCTTGTTCCTTCTGGCCCTAAGCTTCTGGGATCCTCCACATGGTAAAAAGAGCCATCAGGGAATGGGAAATTTATTTTACTCACTGCACAGTAAAGGCTGAATTTTAGAATATGAATCAGACTGGAAAAATAACAATTAATTGTGAAATGGTTACTTTTACTCCTACACAGCTAGATTAAATGTAGACGTGCTTAAGACCACTTAAGAAATTTACACGTTTCTCTCAGCCACCTACTGTGACAACTTTATAGGTGTTGGGACATGGGAAAAGGTAACAGGGCCATGAGAATCCAGAATCTCGAATCTAGGTGGGAATAACAGCTGCTAACATATTGTACCTCAAGGCTTCCACAATCTCTTCTTTTATTTTAATATAGGGAAGACTGTCCACTAATAGGTTTTTCCCTTGTATATATCAAGGATCTGTCTTCTTTTCTGGGGACCAATGAATCTACAAGTGGCCCTAATGGATTATAAATACTACAGGAATATAAACATCCAGAAGGTGCAGGTAAAAGACATGAGGGACAGGGACGTGGTGTTTTCTTTAAATCCCATGCACACTCTGGAGAGGATTAAGAAATACATGAAGGGCTGGGTGCAGTGGCTCATGCCTGTAAGTGCTGCCAGCACTTTGAGAGGCTGAGACAGAAGGATCGCTTGAGCTCAGAAGTTCAAGACCAGCCTGGGATGCTGTAAGACCCCATGTCTGTCAAAAATAAGAAAATAGCTGGGCATGGTGACGCATGCCTATAGTCCCAGCTACACATGAGGCTGAGCCCAGGAGTTTGAGGCTGCAACAAGCTACTATCACACCACTGCACTCCAGCCTGGGCAACAGAGCAAGACTATCTACTCCCCACCAAAAAAGAAAAAAGAAATATATGTTGGACGACACAATGTAAGAGAATCCTGAAAACGTCTGATAAGCAGGTTTTAAATTGGGCATAACATGAGCTCCTTCTTTAACAAAATTTCCCCAAATGAATACCCATTGAGTGCTCTAATTCTACTTACTATGGGCTCTGGTGATGGGCACTGACCCAACATGTACCTGCTCTATGAATCTAACATACTTGTAAATCTGCCTTTGCCCCCACCAGCTCTGGATTCTCCATTTGCTCTGTTAGCCAAAAACAGCACAAGAGCACATTGCTTTCTTCCCCTGCTATGGCTATGGAAGCTCACCTACAGATCACATAAAGTCTTAATTATTTTAACCAGACACTAAATTATTTCCCTGAACTAATAATACCCCATAGCACTTTAATAAAACACAAAATATAAAAAGTGTTACATAAAAAAAAAATCAAACTCTTCATTTAGAGACACAAAGGAGGTTTTTCTAGGTTGGCAGATAGACAGGGAACACAGATGGTGAGGGACTGAGCTAACAAATGGACAAGATGAAAAAATAACCATTATATGCTAGCCAAAGGTACAATGATTTAATGAGGTGGTGAGCCAGCAACGTTGGGGGAATTCAAACGCAACTAACATTTACTGAGTGGCTACTAGGTGTTGAGCATAGGGTTAGATCCTTTAATCATGGCATGATTACTCCTCACACCACCCCTGTGTACTGTTACTATTTTCAGATTTCAGGTGACAAAACAGCTGAGGCTTAAGGAAAACAGGGTGAAAATCCTCTTGATGATGAGCCCCAACAGACTGCAAGAACTCTAAGGAGTCATCATTTCCCACCAGGAGATGGATGCCACACCACCCACAGTCCCTCATTCATTATATGTATTGACAAATCAATAAGCCAAAATTAATGAGAAAGTAGTTTTCCCCAAAAAGTGCCATAGGTGAAGCAAATAAGGAATGTGCCTGCAAAACACTCAAAGTCATCTAATAGGGACCCATCACCAGACCTGCAGAAGGTAGGGTAAGCTCTCTTAGAAGGAGCAAGAAAAAAGGATGACAGTACATTGGATCAACTGTCTCGTGCATAGCTCTGCTGCTTGTTGAGTTAATGTGCTTCCAAGAAATATGGGAGTGGCATTTTAGACCACCAGGCCATTCCAATAGACCATTAGTGACCTCAAGCGATCCTCCCTCCTCAGCCTCCCAAAGTGCTGGCAGCACTTACAGGCATAAGCCACTGCACCCAGCCCTTCATATATTTCTTAATCCTCTCCAGAGTGTGCATGGGATTTAAAGAAAACACCAAGTCCCTGTCTGTGGTCTTTTACCTGCACCCTCCAGGTGTTTATATTTCAGTCTAACAGTGCTTGGTTCTCCATATGCTGAGCCATCACTTTCAGGAACTGGCCCCCCTAGAGCATCCTGTTGTATAATTTATTTTTTAAAAGCCACTAATATGCTTACCTCTTTAGAAGGTGGAAAGACCAATCTATTTGACAAACGTTTATACTCCCCCATTCTTGCTGAATGCTGATTTTTCTATTCTGTAACTCTACTCTGCTATCTGTTATCAGTAGGTTTTGGGGTTGGAATTTCTTCCTCTTTGAAATCAAATCTCCTAACACTCAACATGCTGAAGATAAAGTGCCCTTAGGTGGACATTAAGGTAAGCCTAGGGAGGCCAAGGCTAATTAAGAATAACCAAATGGCAGTGAGTGTTTACCAGTGAGCCACAGGATCATGTTCACTTAACGCATGTTTGTGCATGAAGGAGCACAGCATTAATATCCATTTACTGTGGGGGACTGAGGGCAACTTCTGCTATTTGTAATCACATTTTGTTTTAGGAGCACATTTATTACAGTGTCACCTAGTTCATCTCCTTTTAAAGCACAGACACACTAAGGAGGCAACTTGCCTTTGCTTCTACCCCACATACAGCCCTGCTTCAGAAACACTCAGCTGCCTGGTCTAGGTGAATAGGAATTTACTCTGAGTGAGTAAGAAATAAGAAGGATTTGGTAACTCCGTGTGGCTTACTGTCAGTACATCAACTAGTAACATTTTTTTCCAACAGATGCTGACTTAATGCTAAGACCACAAAGGACTTCTGTCTTGATCCATGTTTATCAGTCCCCTTCAGCAGTGTCTGATGCCCTTAGGGATTTTTTGCTTCAGCTAGCTTCTGTTAAAAATAACCTGCTGGGCTAAGAGAAAAAGAACTTTGGTGAAAACATAAGAAAATGTACACGAAAGTCTCTAACACTGTGCCTGGCATAAAACTGGCATTCGAATAGGTTTCCTCCTTTCTCCTATTGCTCACTTGACATGTAGATTACTATTTTATTAATGTAGTAAAATGGATGGGAATGGGAAGATTTCCAAAGTATTTGTGTGGGCTGGCATTTGGTGTACTTGGAGAACAAACGAGTTTAGAAGCCACTGGATTTACCATCATGGATTTCCCAAACTATGCCTCTATAGGATTCAACTCAGCAAACATTTATTAAGCATATATTATATGCCCAAACTGTGCTGGGGATATAAGGATTAAAAAAAAAAAAGTGACCCTGCCCCACGTGTTCACAAAACCACAGGGAAGCAGCTTCCAGATGCACATTTGGAGAGATGCAGGGAAGAAAAATGAGTGAATGCCTACTCTCCAGGACAAGAGTTTAATTAATATAATTGAAGCATAATGAGACTAATTGTGGCATGCAAATATTGCCAATTAACCAACAAATGTCCAATTTCCCCACAAATTTAAAAATTACAGTCTTTTCTATTATTGAAGGAGGGTAAAGGCAGTAAGTGTCAATAAGGCACGTTCTTTCCATATTGTTTATGGGGAATTCAAAAGATATTCCTGCCCTTCAATATCTTCATGTGAAATAAGTACTAGATTTAAAACCAAAATGACAAAAATCTCATCGTGTATGTGCAGAGGAACATCCCCCAATCCAAAAACTACAATGACCTATTGTTTATGTCATGACTAAAGAGCAAATGAGGGCAACAGCAAAGCAACACATGGAATGCCTTCATTAATTAGGATCATGTTATTCTCACTGTAACTCAAAATCATTGGTTAGAAGTGAAATTTCATTATGATCATTATTGCCTATAAGGAAATTATAATAGACTTATATTTAAATTTCATCTTCTAACATTTTTCACAGGGACCTAAATTAAGTCAAGTTTTCCATGCAATAGTTCTTGTAACACAAAAACCTGTCACCCCTTTTTCTGTTTTGTTTTTGAAGATTTTTAGCATCTCCCTGGTGACCAAAATTCCCATGAGCAAAACTAGATAGAATGTAACCATTCCCCAAGTTCTAAGTGCACAGATCAGGGGTGAAGAGTGGAAGACAGAAAGGCTGGCCAGATCCTGGAAGGCAAATGCACTTTAGGATGAACAACAGTTAACTTCTGGATAATCTCAACTTTAAGTCCATTAAATGTTGTTAATGCCCACCACTGTGGTAGAGCATTTGTAAGGCAGGGCCATCACAGAGAGTTATAGGTTCTTGAAAGGCAGAAGTCACATCTTATGAATCTTAATACCCCTACTCAGGCTTAGCACATTACCTTACAGATAGTAGGCATCCGATAAATGTTTGTTGGAATACATTGCTCAACACACTGTTTCTCCTTCCTGTCACTGTACAACTTAGAAAATGATTTGACCTAGAGAATTAGGAGCATGAACCATACAAATCTGCTAATGCTCATGTTTCTCTTGTTGGCTGGTTGGTCACATGGCTGCTTTTCCTGACTCTTGTCTTAATTCAAGTTAATATGCATTGAAGTTGAACTCTGTCAAGACTCAACAGTCCATGTGAACTACCTATGTCCTAGATCATTAGTGCAAGAGTGGTCTCCAGGCAGCCCACCCACATACAGTCCCTTGTAATACTGACATTCTTAGCCTTCTATAATAAGTCCAAAAGCTAAAGTTGCTTTTCCAGTGATGGAAATTAATTTGCATTAAGCCATCACCCACCTTGTGAATAATGGCATACGTCTGTGAGATGTTTGGCCAGGGTAAAATCTTTGGCCATGTGGCATTTTTCTGTATGAAAAAGTAATGAGGCCCTTATGAAGCCCAAACATGAAATTTTGGCTTCATAATGACATACTATATTCTTACCAACTGGACACTCCCTAGTCAACTTTTTCTACTTCATGATTCTTCTCAGATAAATACTGATTCCTTAATGACATGCACAGAGCACATTTTTAGGTGTTATAGAGGTTACAAATATAAACAATTAAGTGTCTTGAACTTTAAACAACCCAGAGTACAGCAGGCGAAAGGAATGTACACAACTAATAACAATTCAAGGCAGAGTGAAATAACTCCAAGAGAAAAAATAAGTTTAAGTAGCCTGGCTAAAAGGCAATGCAAAATTACTTTCAGATGGAAGGATATCAACTTCTTTAAAGATGTGAGCATTGGAACCTTGCCTTATAAATACACACACCTGTGTACATATGTATGCGTGTATTATGTGCCCATATTATAATATACATTACTAGTACAGAATCCTATAAACATTCTATTATATAGACACAATTCAGATAGAATTAAAGACAATAGGGTGCCCACTCAAAACTCAACATCTCCATTTAGATGAAGAACTTCTATGTGGATTCATTTAGATCACCACTGGCTCCCTGGAGGATCTGAACCACTAGTTAAGCCATGAACCTTTCAATCAAGCAACACTATAGATGGAAGTTCAATATGTAAACAAAGAATAGCTGCTTAGGTTGGAGGGGAAAGGAGCTCCATCTGCCCCACTCCTCCCCCACACTTGGCCACAAAGCCCAGTGTTGAAACTCCTTGACACGATGACCACCAAGTCCCTTCCTGCTTTCACCATCAAGGATTCAAGTCTAAGTCTCTACAGAGCACCTGGTAGACCACAGCACTGTGGGACTAGAAGGAACAGCATGTTGTGTGAGACTTGGAGTCTGCCCTGGGGGAGCATTCTGTGTAGTTGGGAAGGAAACTGAACACATGTGAGAAGGAAAGCAAAGCATTTGTTTAAGTGCCTGTCTCAGGAAGAAAGTCTTCCCAAAAAGGAAGAGAAGTCAAGGAAGACTTCACAGTCAAGGAAGACTTCACAGAAGGGGGAAAGAGAATACAATCTGGGAAAGATGCCAGCAGAAAAGAGTAAAGCAAATAATTTTTTCTATCTAAAAGCATTTGAATCCATGTTAAATGCAGAACCCAGAGATTAGCTGCTGAATCCAAAGGGGGTCTGGAGATGGGCAGACCGCTCTATCCTCCCAAAGTTCTGCTAGGTCGACCTTGGCAGAGTAGAACCTCTGGAGGGACTTCGGGGCACCTGTTTAGGTCTGACACAGCAGTCCCAACAGCAAGCCAAGAGGCGGAACAATGCTACTTCTAACAGCAGGATTCCCAATGAGTGAAAGCCACAATAAAGCCTTTCATCAGAGGAAAGGGAAAGTGAGCTTTGCTTGTCAGCATCCTAGGGGAGATCAAAAGCCCACTTTCTAGAGCTTGTTCCAGATCTCGCTTCCATTTCTTTAGAGCCTCCTGACCTTCAACAGCCATGCTCAGCATCTCTCCTTTCATGTACAAAAAAAGTCACTGAAGGCCCATCAAGAGAGTAGGCAGCTCTCTGCCTTCTAATGCCTGCAAAATCAACCTTCTTGTTCAGCTAAAGGGCTGGTGAATGTGTATCAGTCTTCTTGGCCTGTGTGTCTCCAGAAGACAAAGCCATGTGGTGTCTGCTCTGGGACACAGGAAAAGGAGTCAACCCAGTCCTTTGTCTGGTCACTGCACTGCCAGCCTTTGGACAGCTGTGACTCCTGAGCCTAAGAAACTTCTAGTCAATATAGGACATGCTATCTTCTCCCTCAAAGTGTTCTTGGTTCAATGTGTCCAGGTACTTCGTTCTCTAACTTTCTCAGATCTGGAGCTAAGACATAACTATAACAGTCAAAATAATCTGTTTCCATCAGCTCAAGAGTGTGGCAAGAAAGCTGTGTCCACAAAATAAAAGTTACGCAGCACAGTAAAGCTAAGTGAACACTGCATTCAGGAGTCAAGAACTAGATTACAGACCTAGCTCTACCATTCACTAGACGACTTTGAGAAGTTCCATTAACTCTCTGACCTTCAGTTTCATCAACTGGTGATAAAAATCAGTAAGTCATGCATTGCTTAATGATACAGGGATACATTCTAAGAAATAAATTACTGGGAGGAGGAGGAGGGAAAAAAAGAAATAAACTGTTAAGTGATATCCTCATTGTGTGAACATTATAGAGTGTACTCACACAAACCTACATGGGTAGTCTACTACAGACATAGGCTACATGGTATAGCCTATTGCTCCTAGGCTATAAACCTGTGCAGCATGCTACTGTACTGAATACTGTAGCAGTTTTAACACATGGTAAATGTTTGGGTACCTAAATATAGGAAAGGTACAATAAAAATACTGTATTATGATCCTTTGTGATCACCATCATATATGCAGTCTGCCATCAACCGAAATGCTATTATGTGGTGTGTGACTCTATTTATTGTGTGCATGCCTATTATGTGCCAGGAGTCATACTAACTGCTATATTCTGGTGACCAAATCAGACTTGGTCATTGCCCTCACTCATCTTAAAGACTAGTGGAAGGGGAAGAAATAGTAAATCAGTAAACAGACAAATACGTAAGTACAAATTAGAGGGATGAAGGAAGCAAGGTAGGGAGCAGGGCTTTCTCCCTGCTGGGGGTAAAGGAAGAATCTGGAAGGGGGGTATGTACAAGAGAAAAGGAAAAGGCAGCAGAGGAAATGGTGGAGAAGGGGGTTTCCAGGCTGAAGGAACACTACTGGCAAATGCCCAAACGGAAGGAATGGCTTGGCAAGTTCAAGAGCTCAAAGCAGCTCAGGTGTTTGGAGCTAAGAACCTGGGGAGATGGTGAGAGAGAGGGCTGCAGAGGGGCTGGCCAGGCCTGGTAACTCCCACCGAGCCCCAGAGTCATGCTGAGCACATGGGGCCCTCGATGAACATGGGCTGCACATATAGGATTTATCTGGCCAGGACAGTGAATGTTTGTTCTTTTTTTTCAACTATTTTCTGCCCTTTGTGAACAAAATACATTTTAATTTATAATCTCAACTTTTCTGTTTTAATGAATCTAACCCACAGATTGCTGAGGAAAAAATTCTTAAAGAGCTCCTTGTCCTTTGTGAACCAGAAAATAAACAGAACTTTCGTGGAAAGGGAATTTCACTCTTAGAGCCCCTACCCACCTCCCCAAAGATAAGGATGTGCTATTTAAATAGTGTCTAGGCAAACACGCTTGGCCCAGGGGAAGCAATAACTGCTTCTATAGCTACGAACACTCTACAGGTGGCATGTTAAAATCATTTCATGGCTCCCTTTCTTTCGTGAACTAACACTAGCCTCACGCATCAAGAAAAGATGTTAGGATTTCTTAGCTCATTAAAAAGACCCACAAGACCAAGGGCAATTTATAAATTCTAGGCACAACGATGCCATCTGTTTCTGCTTAAAAGAATTAGGGTTCGCAACCACATCTTATGTGAGTGACATGTCCTCTTTGGGGACCCATGTCTTCTATTCTTTCCCCAGTTCCGACACTGCCATCATGGGGTACTTTTTCCAGTGGAAATCAAGCATGAATATAAAGCCAATGAAAAAGCCATATTGAAAACCACTGACATGTTCATTTTTCCAAGGTAATGTTTGGCAGCTGTGATAAAAAACAGAACAAAGGCTTTGGGGTGGGCCAGAGCTGGATTCGACCTCCAGCTCTGCTATAACACTTACTGGCCATGAGAACTTTTGCTGCTTTTCGAATCTCAGTTTCCTTTTCTGTCAAACAGAGATAACACCCACCTGGCAGGGCCTCTGTGGCTTAAAGGAACATAATAAGCACACAATAATAGAAAGCCGGGTTTGGAAGGTAGCCCCAGATTGGGATGTAGCAAAGTCCTTGTTGCCAGAACTGCTCCTCAGAGGCCTGGCCACTAAGACTGATGACAAACAGAGAGAGCCAGAGCTTGCCACGAGAGCCACCTCTGCTGAGCTCGACAGTGTCAGAAACTCCCTGATGGACCTCAAATCCCCCAGGAAGAGCAAAGGTTCCTGTCCTGCAGGAAGAGCAAAGGTTCTCGGCTGGGCAAGGGCACTCCTCCCCAGGGACAGGGCACTACCCAGAGCCCAGACCCACCCTAAGTACAAGTAACCAGAAGAATATTTAACTGTAAGAGCTGAAAAAGCTACGACTGCTGCTAGCCCTGAGTCAGAAAAAGCTACGACAGGACATTTGGGAGACCTCTCATGTCCTGCCAACAGCCCTGGCTCACGTCTTTCTCGCCAAATGGATCCAGCGTTAGTCCTGTCTTTCTGACCAATACCCTTCTCTAAATTCTGCCCAGTTCTCTTCCACATCTTGTGAATTCTTTGTTGAGCATTTCAATTCTTCTTCCAGGAGACTGAGGACTCTCAGTCAGGTGACATTTAATATCCCCAGCAGTAAAAAGGGTTTATCTGAGCCAAAAAATGAGACCAGAGTCTTATGTATTGACACAGTGTCTCTGATTATCTTGATGAGTTTTATCACACATATTAAATAACAAAGGGTCAAAAATCATGTTATTCCAGAAACACTCTGCCCCTCATATCTATAATTCTATAAGTAGATAAAATTCAGCAAATGATCAATTATCAGAGGAAAGGAGCCTTTAAATTTGGAATCCACCCACTAACTTCATTAACTTAAAATTTACAAACCTTGTTTATTACAATATATTAATGGATTCTTCCTCCCAATCTCAATTTACTATTAAGTCATAATGATAAAATTTATATTTCATTTCACAAAATAACAAAAACAGAAGGGGGATTCCCCTCAACTTACAAATGAAGAAACCAAGACTCAGAGAACAAATTGCTTCAGATAATTCAGGTAGTCCAAGAGGAGGGATAAATGATTAGTGCCTAATTCCAGTATGGTCAAAAATAAGACAATGGAAAAGGAAAGGAACCTGGATAATCTACACCCAGAGGCACAGCCTCACAAAAGCTGGATCTATAGAGCTGACCTGCATCCATGATGGCTATATGAGTACCTCCTAAGAAGAGAATTTTAAGGAATGTGGCAGAGTTTATGTCTGGAAGATCTGGAGACCTAGCTGGCAAGTGGCAGCTAGCAGTCACAACCAGTGATGACCGAGTGCATCACCCACCTGGGGCTGGTTCATCAAGGTACAAGTTGCACCTTGTATTCAGCCCATACACAGATGGGTACAGCAAATTGGACAATTGTCCTTAGCCCTGGTGCTTTAGCATCAAGACAACCCTTAGGATAGGAAGTGGTAATTCAACAATAGATTTTTAGCTGATGGTGAAAATGTCTGGGGCTCACCCCTCCGCCTACACTTTGCAGTTTCTTTCTCTTGAAAAGCCTCTCTTCATTTTAACTTGGCATCACCTGAATACAAATGTTTAGTGATGAAGAAGGGTAATAGTACCAGCATAGGAAAGTTCTGGAAGTCTCCTTGCAACAGCATCAGCTAAAGCTTTATCCACCTCCAAAGCAGCCCACAGCCCAGGCCAGAGACTTCACCAGTCACAGGCAAAAACACTCACTTGACAGCCAGAGGAAGGAACCACAGTCAGAGGGGTAGCAACTGCACAAGGGTCCCTAAAACATTGCTTCTCTCATATAATTTTTAAAGAGATTTTAAAAGAAAATAGACACAAACCCAGGCTGTCTCAAACCCCTCATTGTGGGCTGCAGATTTCTGAGCAAAGTTGATTTTCCTCCAAATAACAGCCCCCTACACACACTCCAGTGGCCAATGGTGTCACCAAAGGTGCGGGTATTGTGGCCATGGCTACAGGGAGCAGCACCTGAGGAGAAGGGGCAAGTCCAGATGTCTGTCAGTTTTTAAGGATGTGGCCTTCACCATATTCTCCTTCTTTAAGCTAGGAACTCAACATAAAGTGTAGAGCAGGTAAGGGTATCCAGAATACAGTTTAGCCAGAGGGTTCAAACCTGCTCTGCTATCACCATGGAGAGAGAAGCCCAGTCTCAGTAGACTCATTTGCTATTCAGGGTCCCCTGCCCTCCCACTCACCTGCCTTTCTGTAGCAGAGCCTCACGACTCAGCTGGGAGTGCTGGCGATGCTTTCACACATAGTCAAGGGGGCGGGGCTTGGCTATAATCCACTTTTACCCTTAGTACTTTCTTCCCGCAGTGATTCATTCCAGCTGCAGGTACTTGAACTGCAGTTGGATAGCTCTTTTATTTTCAAAGAATAATTTCACAAGCTTTAAAAAAAAAAGCAGGCAATTAGCTTACTATTAATCCAATATGCCACCTGGCTGGCAGGTGATCTCATGCCCCAGGCAAGGACGCTGACATTCTAGAGTCATCTTTACCTCTTGTCACTTTACCTCCATCACCAAGACCCTCTCAAAATGTTCTTCCTACTGAATCTTGAGTTCTCAGGTGAGCTTGTTATAGAACAAGACTTCCAAAACCTTTGGGCAGCAGCCATCTAAAACCCTATTTTCCACATTTAGCTAGAGTCCACATTTTTCATTGAACTCATTCTTAGCATAAGTATCAACCACTCTTTAGAGAAAGTTGCTGGAAGGAATGTTTCACATAGCGCTCGTAAACCAGAGCCTGCCTGGAATAATCTCCACTCCAATCACGTCAGGAGAGCCAGAAACACCCCCTGAAAGGAACTCGAATGTGCCACTCTTTACTCTTTGGATGGGCATTAAGGGAAGATTTCTACCGCACACTCCCCGACCCCAACCCCACCCTAGTCCTATTTCCCCCACCGATCTCTGGAGCAGCTTACCTGAAGGGTGAAGTGATGAGAAAGCCAATCAGGATGAGACATTAAAGCTACAGAACACAGAAGGAGGCCAGGAGGCCAGAGCATTTGCCTAGCTGCCTCTTCGTCTTTCTCTAGCTCTGTCTCAGCTTTGCAATGAATCCCCCACTTGGGCACATTTTCACCCTAGAATCCTAACTTCTCTCTGCTCAAGCCTTTACACCGAACCCTGGACAGTCCCCCCCTCACCCCCATCTCTGTGCTAGAACTTCCCATCAAGAGACTAATCTTGAGAATGGTTCTTACCCAGGGAAGCACATAAGGATCTTGGCTGGAGTTCTTAAAAAAGTATTCATGCCTGATGTTCACTCTGGAGGTGCTCAACGTTACAGGTCTATAACGAAGGTTTTGCATCTAAAGTTTTTCAGAGCATCACGGATAATTTGGACGAACTCTCAGTTGGGAAGCCCTGGCTTGGAACCTTCCCCGGGAGCTGGTAAGAAATGTGGAGCCATGAGTCCTACCCCAGGCCTGCTGTATTAGAATCTGCATGTCAATAAGATCCCCAGGTGATCTGTATGCACGCTAAAGTCTGAGAAACCAGAGCACGCACAGGTCAACAGGTTACTGTTCACACTAGCAACTACACATTTAATACTTTTTCTAATGAAAGGCTTTACCCCTGTTAAAGGAATTTCAAGCATCTGGGAGCTTGTTCACACAGAAAAAGGGAATAAATATAGGAGCCTGAGGCCTTATGGGCACTCCAGAAATCACACCATGGGGGGGAGGGGTGCCTACTTTGTTAATGCATAAGGTAAAACCTTTGGATGAAACCAAGTTGACCACCCAGAAATGTGAGCCTAAGATCAAAAAGGTTTGCCTGGATAGTTTCAACAGTTAGAGACAGGATTAAAGAGTGTTCCTTTTTGCTTTGCTCAAAACAAATATCTGATGAGCATCCACTTAAGTGATAGGTACTGTGTGAGATGCTAGATATACAAATGGAAATAAGACCCAGTTCCTGCCCTTGTGGGAAGGGCAGCATCAGAAAAATGTTCAGGGAACAGAAGAGAGGTTCTTTTCCAGCGTGGGGAACCCTCAGATAACTGCTGTTGGCTGAACCTCAAAAACATACAAACCAATAGGAGTGTTCCCCTTCTCACCCACAGATTGTCTGAAGCCAGATGGCTGTCTGGCAAGAAAACCAAATGCTATCTGCCACTTGCCCTGTCCTGGAAGGTGGGAGAAGGGACTTGAGGGCATGTGGATTGAGTTAGGCTTTGAAGACTTGTGTTGGAAAGTTCACGAAGAGAGCAGCATCACTTATCTCCCATGAAAGGAAGGAATGGCGAAAAGAACTTCCTTGAATCCATGCAGAGCTCCCAAAAAGGGAAATTTTAAGTTTATGCCCGTCAAGGGGCAGAGAGGCCTGGTCTGATTTTCCTGGTGAGCCTATCGATGCACCTGCCAAGAATAACTCTCTTCCTAACAGAGTGTCAGGTGCTACGGGAGCAAAGAAGGGAGTGGAAGAAGATAGAATCTAAGATTCCGTTTAGCTCTCAACATCTCAAGCCCATCTAGGTTAACCCCTTCATCTTACAAAAGATGAAGTGCAGGCCCAGAAAAGGCCTCATCCAAAATTGTATTACTAGTTCTTGAGTATAAGATTACCAGAGGGTTGCAGTCTGGGAAGATGGTTGTAGCAGACTCAACATCACATTAAACTCCAGGATCAGGAGTTTGGGCAACTGGAGGTTTCTGAGCTGGGGACTGATCTATTCAAAACTACTTTCACCCTTGATCATAGTAATTACCATCTCTGGCTAGGTTACAGATGACAGATTTTATGGAATGTTTCCCCATGTATGTAAGAGATCTGAGTGGGATCCCCGTCCCTGGCCTCACATGGTGCTTCTCAAGCCTTCTCTCCACAACCCTCGTTAGGTGAGCAGGGCAGGTCAGATGCTGAGGTGACAGGATGAGCTTTGCCGGTGCTGCCACAGGAAGGGCTGCAGCAGGAACTGGGGCTCCCTTTCCCAGTGTAGGTCTCTATGCTAGACGTGCTCACCCTCTATTGCAGAACATTAGGTGCTCCACGTGAAGTGCTCTTGAACTCTGCCAACCTATTAGCCTGGCCTCTCCCCTGCCACGTAAAAATGCCACAGATGGCAGGAATTTTCGAAGCTCCAAACCAGCACAAACGCATGCACCTTTTTCAGGAGAGGGCAATTAGAGAACCTGCTAACCAGAGGTGCCAGGGCAGGCATGGACTGAAACAGCACATTCCAGAGAGCCTCCTGAGTTCATTGTTAAGGAATACCTACTCATCTCAGCTCTCATATGCCTACGGCACCAAGAGGATGGTGCTGGAGCAGGCTTCCTTCATCCCAACAGCACAGTAGCCTTCGCTGCCAAGTATGACCCTAGAATGCCATCTCTACCCCTCAGCACGGAAGCACAGCTAGAGGAGTGAGGACGTGGGGGACCTAATGGCAACTTAGGAATGGAGAAGCCAAGGCATTGCAGGGCTAAGGTACACTGTGCAGCTCCAGGACCCCTCTCATGTCTCTTCAAGAACAGCATTGGTGGTAAAAGGCTGCCACCAAGTTCTTCCTCTCAACTCAGCAAAATATTAATAGAAGTAGGGAAGGAAGAAGAGAAGAAAGGAGGAGGAAGACAGTTTCTGGAGCTGTCGTGAGGATTAACTGCATGCAAAGCACGTGGTAGCTGCCAGGGCACACAGATGGTAACCTTAACACAGATGATAGCACTCAACAGATGGTAACCTTAAGGGTTGGGGTTACAGCTCTGGTGCCCAAATCCTACCCCTGTGGAGGGAACAAGACAATTGGACAACAATAGTCAAGGGAGGTAGAGAAAGTTCTAGTTTTGATTGCTCCAGAACAAATCATCTTATCCTTTATGATGTAAAATAACTACTATCTTATTATGTCCACAGATTCTCTGCATTAGGAATTTGGAAAAGGCATAGCAGAGATAGCTTGTCTCTGCTTCTTGATATCTGGAGCCTCAGTTGGAAAGACTCAAAGACTGGGGAGACTGGACTGGAATCGGCTATAGGCTTGTTCACTCACCTAACTGGTGGTTGACCCATGCTGTCAGCTCAAATGTCACCTTAAGCTGTAAGCTGGAACACCTACACGTGGTCCTCCATGTGGCTGTTTGAGTTTCTTCACAGGATGGTAGCTGGATTCTAAGAGCAGGTGTCCCAAATGAATCAGGCAGAAGCTGTATGACCTTTTATGACTTAGCCTTAGAAATCTTATAATGTCACTTCTGCCATAATCACAAAGCTTCCCGGAGTCAAGGGCATGGAATATGTGACAAAGGCACATTTCAAAAGGAGCCTGTGGGATGAGAAGTAATATTAAAGCCATCTTGGAAATACACAATCTCCATTTGTCAACAGCTAAGCAAATGTCCCTACAGTCTTTCTCAATGCAGAGCTGTTATGTGCAAAGACTGGAACAGGTATTTTCATATGACAGTTCATTAATTTAGTCCTTATAATAATACTGCAAAACAGTTTATCATTATCCCATTTTGTACCAGCAACCAAGCTCAAAAAATTTAGATAGCCTTCCCAAGGTCATGGAGTTTTTAAGAACAGAGGCAGTATCAAATCTAGATCTAAGTCTGTCAACAACCTATTCAAACTCAAAGCTCCTAGTCTTTTGAGAACATTGTGCTGCAAACTAATTCTTGGGTTCTAGGGCAATGATAACAAGATAAAAAAGAAAATAAAAAGGTCTTATTTATCAGAAATTGTTCATTTGATTCCTAAATGTTCACGGTGTACACAAAATGCTGCAGCTAAGCCTTGTAACTCACAGATGCTAATGCTCTTGGTAGTAAATACATTTTATGTAACAAAGACAGACTTTGGAAAACATTATCTCCACATGGAATGGAAGCTATGTGTGAGGGCTTACTTTTCCCCCAATCCTTTAAGACAGATAACTTTTTATTTGGAAACTTAGCCTCAATTGTGGGGCAAAGCACATGACATGTGAATTTCCATTTAGATCCTTACAGTCATTCTCCATCTCAGGTAGTTGATGGATCCAGGATAAATATGGGTCAAAAAGTATGTTATAGATCAGCTTTAGTTGAAAAAAAATGCATAATACAAATAGAATCCAATAAGGAAATAATAGTTGTTTCAATAAATGGTGCTGAGGCAACTGGATATCTGCATACAAATGAATGAAGTTGGACCCCTTCCTCACACCACACACAAAAACTAACTTGAAATGGATCTTAGACCTACCTAACTGTAAAAGCTAATGCTATAAACCAGCGGTCCTCAAACTTTTTAAACAGGGGGCCAGTTCACTGCCCCTCCAACCACTGGAGGGCCAGACTATAGTTTAAATAAAACTATGAACAAATTCCTATGCACACTGCACATATCTTATTTTGAAGTAAAAAAACAAACAGACAAAAACACCCGCATGTGGCCCACGGGCCGTAGTTTGAGGATGCCTGCTATAAACTCTTAGATAAAAATATAGGAGGAAATCTTTATGACCTTGGCTTAGGTAAAGCCTTCTTAGTTATAACACCAAAAGGACAAGCCACAAAATAAAAACCTAGATAAATTGGACTATCTGAAAAATAAAACTTTTGTACTACAAAAGATAATGTCAAGCAAGTGAAAACTCAACCCACATGATGGTTTTATTCCCAGGCTGGGGATTAGTTTAGGCTTGAGCATGTGACATAATTCTGGCCAATGAGACACAAAGAAAAGTGTACTGGGGTTGGGAGGGATAGGTTCTGGGGAAAGTTTCCTCACTTTTAAAATGAGTCAAAGAAAATATGACTTCTACATCTTCTGGGCACTGTGTAGTAGCTGCATGTAGCCAGACACACACCCCTACACACACACACACACACACACACACACACCCTGCTGTATATTTCTCAAGGACACATATATCTCCAAATATACAGATTGCAGGTAAATGGTGGATTAAGGAAGAAAGAACAATAATAAAGAAACAGACCAAGATTGAGAGTGTTCCATATACTCAGGAGTATGATTAATTTAGTTCTAGCTCCCTGAAATGAAAAAAAGGAGGGAAGAGGGAAAGGGAAAAAAAGGAGGGAGAAAGGAAGGGAAATAAATACCTATCAATGTAATTCACCACATTAAAAATTGATATAAAACATATATTCTTCTCAAGAAATAAAGAACCAGCATTCAACAAAACTTAACATGAGTTACTTTTAAGAAATTGAGATTAGGGGATATAGGATCAAGATGGCCAAGTAGACACATGTAGCATGTGCCTCCACCATGGATAGGAACCAGAAGAGTAAGCAGATTGTCACATTCCTAGGGGAGAATGCTAGGATTTATTAATACCTGGGAAGTATGGGAGGTACCAATAGAGGGTAAGGAGAGGTTTCAGGGCAACTTGCCCACCTGGGGCCTAGCTAGGACCTGGGTGAAACTCCTGAACACTGAGAAACAGTAAATGAGAAGCCCCCAGGGCTCCATTGTCTGAGATGAGCTTTTACAATCTGGGCTACCCTCTGACCCTCTGACCTATACAGGTCTTGGGCCTACCAGAGGGAGCTGCTTGGAGATTGCACAGAGACATTGCTCCACAAAGGGAATCCAGGGTGAATCCCACAAGCATCTGAGCCTAGAGCAGCTTGAGCCAGGTGTCATTCTGAGAACTGAGACACTGAGGAACTGTGGGTATGCCTATATGGCTCTAAGGAGCAATAGAGGAGCCCAGGCACTCACACGCACCCCTGGGAAGAACGGGCTGTGGAATGCTATTGAGACTGAGACAAGAGCGGACAGCATATTCCACAGTTTCTTGCTCATGCTGCTTGCCTTTCCAATCACAGGTCCCAGGTGCCATTTTCAGAGTCTGACACTAGGCTGTGCCCTGCCCTTGTGCTGAGTTTGGGCCGACATGGCTGCACCCTTGCCTGGCTGGGGAACCAGACTTTCGAGCACTCATCTGGGATGGTGCTCACCATCCTGCAGCCAGCTGCTGTGGGACTAAGTTTTAAATGAGCTGCACTCCCCAGGGCTTCTTGCCAGGACAACCTGACTGAGAAGGGCCCCACCCTCTCTGGTCACAGGCCCAAAGTACCATTTTGGGAGTTTAAACCCAGGCAGCACCCTGCCCTCAGGCTGAGTTTGAGCTAAAGCAGCTGTAGCCTCACCCAGCTGAGAAGGGACAAGGGAGCCCAGGTTCTACACACAGCGAGGACAATTCCCAACACCCTGCTATGGGCTACTGTGAGACTGAGACATGAGAGGACAGTACTCCCCACAGCATCTTGCCTGTGCTGTGTGCCTGGAAGGGGCCCTGCCCTCTCTGGTCACAGGCCCAAGGTGTCAGTCTGGGAGTTTAAAGCTGGGCATCACCTTGCCCTCGGGCTGAGTTCAGGCTGACACAGCTGCAGCCACACCCAGCTGTGGAGGGACAAAAGAGCCCAGCTTTCCTACATACACCTAGAAACTTGGCATAAAAGGAACATACCTCAAAATAATAAAAGCCATATATGACAAACCCATAAACAACATCATACTGAATGGGGAAAAGTTGAAAGCATTCCCCCTAAGAATCAGAACAAGACAAGGATGCTCACTTTCATCACTTCTATTCAACATAGTACAGGAAGTCCTAGCCAGAGCAATTAGGCAAGCGAAAGAATTAAAGGGCATCCAAATTGGAAAAGCAGAAGTCAAATTATATCTGTTTGCTGTTGATACAATCTTAGACTTAGACCCTAAGGACTCCTCTAAAAGACTTCTAGATTTGATAAATTAATTCAGCAAAATCTCAATTTATAAAATCAATGTACAAAAATCAATAGCACTTCTATATACCAACAATGACCAAGCCAAGAATGAAATCAAGAACTCAATCCCATTTAAAATAGCTATAAAACAAAAAATACCTAGGAATAAGTTTAACCAAGGAGGTAAAAGATCTCCACAATGAAAATTACAAATCACTGATGAAAGAAATTATAAATGACACAAACAAATAAACAGCCTATGCTCATGGATCAGAAGAATCAACATTGTTAAAAAGATCATTATGCCCAAAGCAATCTACAGACTGAATATAATTCCTATCAAAATACCAATGTCATTTTTTACAGAATTAGAAAGAAAACAATTCTAAAATTCATATGGAACCAAAAATATTGCTGGTGGGACTGCAAACTAATGCAACCTCTGTGGAAAGTAATAAGAAGATACTGCAAAGAGCTACAAGTACAACTAACGTTTGATCCAGCAATCCCATTACTGGGCATCTACCCAAAAGAGCAAGACATTCTATAAAAAAGACATCTGCACTAGAATGTTTAGAGCAGCACAATTCACAATTGCAAAGATGTGGAAACAACCCAAGTGCCCACAATACATGAGTGGATTAATAAACTGTGGTATACGTATAACATGGAGTTCTACCCAGCAACAAAAAACAGTGGAGATCTAGAACCTCTTGTATTATCCTGGATAGAGCTGGAGTCCATTCTACTAAGTGAAGTATCCCAAGAATGGAAAAACAAGCATCACATGTACTCACCATCAAATTGGTATCAACTGACCAACATTTAAGTGGACATAGAGTAATAACATTCTTCGGTGTCAGGGAGATGGGAGGGGAAGAGAGGATGGGTATATACACACCTAATTAGTGCAGTGTGCACCATCTGTGTAATGGACACCCTTGAAGCTCTGACTCTGGTGGGGCAAAGGCAATACATGTAACTCAAACATTTGTATCCCCTAATATGCTAAAATTAAAAAAAAAAAGTCCAAATAGCCAAAGCAATCCTGAGCAAAAAGAAAAAACTAGAGACATCACATTACCTGACTTCAAATTACACTACAATGCTATAGTAATAAAATAGCATGCTACTGGTATAAATGTAGGTACATACGTCAATGGAACATAATAAAGAACCCAGAAATAAAGTCATATAACCACAACTAACTGATTTTTGACAAAGCAGACAAAAACACTGTGGGATGAACACCCTATATAATAAATTGTGCTGGGAAAACTGGATAACTACACACAGAAGAATGAAACTGGATTCCTAACTCTCACCATACACAAAAATTAAGATGGATTAAAGACTTAAATGTAAGACCTAAAACAATAAAAACTGTAGAAGAAAACCTAGGAAAAATTCTCCTGGACATTGGCCTATGCAAAGAATTTATGACTCAGACCCCAAAAGCAAATACAGCAATAAAAAAATAAATAAATAGAAATTAATTATACTAAAAAGTTTTTGCATAGCAAAGGAAATAATAAAGTAACCAACCTAGAGAATGGGAGAAAATATTCAAAAGTATATATCTGACAAAGAGCTAATATCCATGATGATTTACAAAGAACTGAAATCAGCAAAAAATAAATAAATTAATTAATAATAATAAATTAACCCCATCAAAAAGTGGGCAAATGACATGAACAGGCATTTTTCAAAAAGAGATACACAAATGACCAAAAAACATATGAAAAAATGTTCTACATCACTAATCATTAGAGAAATACAAATTAAAATCACAATGATATACCATCTTATTCCAATTAGAATGACCATTATTAAAAAGTCAAAAAACAAGAGATGTTGGTACAGATGTAGGGAAAAGAGAGCACCATTTTAAAATTTAAATAGATTTAGGGAGTGCAAGTGGTTTTTTGTTACACAGCTGAATAGTATAGTGGAGAAGTCTAGGCTTTTAAGATACTTATCACCTGAATACTGTACATTGTACCCAATAGGTGATTTTTCATCCTGCACTTCCCTTCCACTTTCCTCCTCCTGTGTCTCCAGTGTCCAGTAAGTTCTTCTGTATGACCATGCATACTCACTGCTTAGCTACCACTTATAAGTGAGAACATGTAGTATTTGTTTTTTTGTTCCTGGGTTATTTAGAATAATGACCTCCAGTTCCATCCAAGTTGCTGCTAAAGACATTATTACATTCTTTTTGATGGCTGAGTAGCATTCCATGGTGTGTGTGTACGTGTGTATAAATAAAAATACCACATTCTCTTTACCCGCTCATCTATTGGTGGGCACTTAGGTTGGGTACATATTTTTGCAATTTGTGAGAAAAGGGAACACTTTTTTATACACTGTTGGTAGCAATGTAAATTAATACAGCCTCTACAGAGATCAATAACGGAGATTTCTCAAAGAACTAAAGGTAGATCTACCATTCAATCCTGCAATCCCATTACTACCCAGAAGAGAAGAAACCATTATATCAAAAAGATACCTGCACCCATATGTTTATCGAACTACAGTTCACAATCACAGTGATATGAAATCAATCTAAGTGCTCATCAACTCATAAGTGGATTAAGAAAATGTGGTGTATATATACCATGGAGTACTACTCATGAAAGAATTAAGTAAGTCTTTTGTAGCAATTTGGATGGTACTGGAGGCCATTGTCCTAAGCAAAGTAACTCAGGAGCAGAAAAATAAATGTCACATGTTCTCACTTATATGCAGGAGCTAAACTATGGCTACACAAGGGCACACAGAGTGGTATAGTATACAATGGAGACTCACAAGAAGGGAGGGTAGGAGAGGGTGAGGGATGAAAAATTACCTATTGTACAATGTACACTTCTCAGGTGATGGGTATACCAAAAGCCCAGAGCCCATCACTATATAATATATATCTGTGTGTATGTGTGTGTGTATATATATATATATGTGTGTGTGTGTGTGTGTGTGTGTGTATATATATATATATAAATAATGGGAATTCAACTTATGCCTCCTATATCTATTAAAATAAAAATAAAAAAATAAATATAAATAAACCAAGATTAGAAAAGCACTGCTTTCACCTGTGAAAGATATTTATCAGAAACCTTTCAATGGTAAAACTTCAAAAGCTTTCCCATTAAAGTCGGGGACAAGGGAGAAAGCCTAATATGACCGTCATTATCAAATATTACACTGAATGTCCTAAAAGTCAATAAGAACAAAGAATGATAATAATTAAAAAAATAAGAGTTAAAATTCTAAGTGTAGATTAAATAATTACATATATAGAAAAATACAAGAAAGTCATGAGAAAAATTATTAGAATGTATAGGAGGGTTCAGGAACTTGCTGGTTATAAAATCTACACACAGAAATCAATAGCATTATTTTGAGAAGCAATAATCAATCAGAAAATTTAATAAGGGCAAAAAAGACCATTCACAGTAGCAACAAACAGTATAAAACATCTAGGAATAAACCTAACAAAAATGTGCAAAACATTTATGGAGAAATTTATCAAGCCTACATCACAGGAAATGTTTAAAAATTCCTGAATAAATGGAGAAATAAATCATTAATTAGAAAACCCAATATTATTAAAATGTTAATTCTTCCCAAATTGCTGTATGTGCTAAAAATGGTTCCAAGCAAACTCTCAAGAGTTTTTAGAGCACTTAAAATGATTTTAAAATTTCAATACAAGGATAATAGCGTATGAATAATTAAGATACTTTTTAAAAGAACAGCAAAGAAGAAAACTGGCCTGCCAGCTAAAATACATTAAACATCTATATTAATTAAAACAGTAGATGTGGATGCAGTGATATGCAAATAGATTGGGAGATCAGATTAAAGAACCCTGGAAACATCTCTATTTGGCATCTCAAACTTAATTCCAAATCTGAACCCCTCATGCACCCTCCCTCCCATCCTACTCTTCCCTCTGTATTCTCCGTGTCAGTTGATAGCCACTCTGGAATCTGGTTCTTTAACACAGTAGGAAAAGTGCTTCTGTCCATTTCCCTAGGACTGCCATCCTCACTCTGCCATCATAGGACTGGTTGTGATGTATTCCCTGAAATTATACCAGGGCCAGGAATAACTGAGTCCATAGAAAAGACAGAAATCTTTTCATTGCTCTTCTCCCCACATCTACAGAGATTTCCTGAGGTTTTCCCACCTCTGTAGGGCCTTTGGTTTTATGAGCTTTTCTCGAGAGGCATGAAAATGGGGCAACCTTCAATGTCCACAAAGTGAAGAAAGAAACCAGTGCAATCCCTACTCTTTCAAAGAGCACTAAAGCAAGGAGGAGTACAAAGTGCCCAGCTCTGTACAGTGCAGTGAAGGACTTCTAGCTTTCTCATGGAAACACCTAGCGCCTTTATTATCACTTAGCACCATTACACCCCTTTAAGTGCACGACCAAATGTAGTCATAATTTGTTCTGCCTCCAGAAGGTCATGGTAAAAATCAACTAAAATGGATTAAGTGCACCAGCCTGGCCTCTCCATCCTGCCTGTCCCAGCATTTAACCCTAGCTCTCAGCCTCAGAAATAATGAGCTCAGGTAATTCCCACTTTCTTGAGGGATCTTTAAGTCAATGTATGTTGCAGCTCTTCCTCTGAATTAAAAACAACAACAACAAAAAGCCATCATCACAAAGCCTGATTTCTACAGTTCACCAATCAGGATAAATGACTTGTTTGCAAAAAGGGCTATTTTCGTTTGGAGGCAGAAAGCTGCTTTCTAGAAATTTAGCTGTGTTGTGCCTAATTAGAGGTGTCATTGATGTGGTCATTTGTATGAAGAAGAAAAGGGAAGGGCAGGGACATGGGGGGAAGGTGGAAGATTGGGCTGAGGAGTCTGAAGCAGGACAGTGAGTGCAATCTCACAGGTAACCTCACAGGTGTGTAAATCAGCAAGGAAGGTGACGCTGGGTCTTACCTGTCATGAGGGAAAATGAATGAGGCTGCAGTCTTGGGAACAGGGCAGGTCATCGAAACAGGCAGAGCAAAGGATGCATTTCCTGCACATTGAAGTCATACAATATTCCATTTTCCACACCCCCATCAGCAACAGTACTGATAGTGATGAGACCCCATCACTATACAAAAGTTCTTCCCTAAATCTGCCCCTATTTTATCACTGCACTATTCCATACAATTTATTCAATCCCGTTATTCTACAAATAACTGAAAACTCCTATATGCATATCACTGTATTACCTTCTGAACAAGATATAAAAGATATCCCCAGCCTTTGTACTCAGAGCTCCCCTACCACTGGAAATAGTTATTACTTATTTAATTTTCTGTTTTCTCTACTAGACCACTAGCTCCAGAGAGCAGAGACCTTGCCCATCTTGCTCATCATATTTCCAGAAGGAGACTGCCTGGCACACAGGTGATAATGAATGATCTCTTTCCTTCTGTCATTAACAATGTAAGCCAAACATACAAATACAAGAAATTAATTAAACACATAAGTAATAAAGTCACTTAATTCTCTTCCTGAATTAGAAATCTGGCATATGAATTCAATATTCTACTCAATTATTTCTGCATGTTGACCATCTTTGAACTTTATGACAACTCCAGCTAAAAGAACTCCTTTAGATATTATTAAAAAGAGACAACAAATTACATAATAATGAATGGGCCAATTTTCCAAGAAAACATAACAATCCTTAAAGAGTATGCACATGATGACAGAGTGTCAAAGTATATAAGGCAAAAACTAATAGAACTACAAAGATAATAGTTAAATCCACTATTACTGTTGGGGACTTCAATACCTCTCTATCAGAAATAGACAGACCCAGGAGGCAGAAAATCAGTAAGGACACACTTGAACTCAACACCACCATTAATCAACTGCACATAATGGACATGTAGAAACTTCTTTACCCAACAATAGAAGAATAAACATTATTTTCAAGCTCACATGAAATTTCACCAAGACAGACCACATTCTATGCCACAAAAGACACCTTAACAAATTTTAAAAAATAGAAATTTATACAATGTCTACTCTCAATACTACAAGCGAATTAAGCTAGAAATCAACAACAAAAAAATAGCTAGAAAAATCCCCCAATACTTGGAGATTTACAGCGTTGAGTACATATATTAGAAAAGAAGAAAGATCTAAAATCAATCACCTTCTACCTTAGGAAACTAAAAAAAGAACAAATTAAATCCCAAATAAGCAAGAACAATAAAAAAAACGAAATTATAGAAGTTAGAGCATAAACAAATGAAACTAAAAATCAAGAGAAAAATCAAAAGAATAGAGAAAAACAACAAAACCAAAAGCTGGTTCTTTGAAAATATCAATATATCAATAAAATCAATAAGCCTCTAGCCAGGCTAACAAACAATAAAAGAGATAAGACTTAAATTACTAATATCAGAAATGAAAGAGGGGCTATCACTAGAGATCTCATGAACATTAAAAGGTTGATAAAGGAATATTTTGAATAATTCTATGCCCACAAATTTGACAACCTGGATGAAACAGACCAATTCCTTGAAAGACACATATGCCAAAACTCACCAAAGAAGAAATAGACAATCTGAGTTGGCCTATATCTATTAAAAAGTTGAATCAATAATTAATAACCTCCTAAAAGAGAAAGCTCCAAGCCCATATGGGTTCGTTAGCAAATTCTATCAAACATGTAAGGAATAAATTATACCAATTATCTACAATCTCTTTCAAAAGATAGAAGCAGAAGGAATACTTCCTAACTCATTCTATAAGGCCAGTATCATGTTCATATCAAAACCAGATAAAGACATTACAGAAAAGAAAACTGCACACTGATATCTCTCATGAACATAGATGCAAAAATCCACAAAATAGAAAATTAAATCCAATAATGCATAAAAATAATTATAATACAACATGACCAAGTGGAATTTATTCCAGGAATGCTAGGATGGGTCAACACCCAAAATTAATTAATGCAATTCATTGCATCAAGAGGCTAAAAAAGAAAAATCACGTAATTATATCAATTGATACAGAAACACTATATGACAAAATCCAACACCCATTCATGATAAAATCTCTCCATAAACTAGGAATGTAGGGGAACTTGCTCAACTTGATAAAGAAGATCTACAAAAAACCTACAGCTAACAATATACTTAATGATGAGAAACTCAAAGCTTTCCTGTTAAGATTAGGAACAAGGTAAGTATGCCCCCCTCACCACTGTTTCTAAACATTATACTGGAAGTCCTAGCTCATGCAATAAGATAAGAAAAGGAAATAAAAGGTATAAAGATTGGAAAGGAAAAAATAAAACTTTCTTTTTTGCAGATGACATTCCTTCAAAAATGAAGGAATCCAGAAAAATACTGCTGGAATTAATAGGTGATTATAGCGGGATTGCAGGATACAAGACTAATACACAAAAATCAATTACCCTCCTCTATGTTAGCAATGAACAAGTAGAGTTTGAAATTTCAAACATAATATCACTTATATTAGCATCCCCCAAAATGAAATAGGCGTAAATCTATTAATAACAAAATATGTATAAAATCTATATGAGGAAAACTATAAAACTCTGATGAAAGAAATTAAGGAAGAACAAAATAAATGAGGAGATAGTTCATATTTATGGATAGAAAGACTCAATATTATCAAGATGTCAGTTCTTCCCAACTTGATCTATAGATTCAATACAATCCCAATCAAAATTCCAGCAATTTATTTTGTGGATATTGACAAACTGATTCTAAAGTTTAAATGGAGAGACAAAATACCCAGAATAACCAAAACAATATTGAAGGGGAAGAACAAAATTGGAGGACTGACACTACCCAACTTCAAGATTTACTATTAAAAGTTACAGTAATCAAAACAGGGTAGTATTGGTGGAAGAATAGATAAATAAATCCATGTAGCAGAATAGAAGACCCAGAAATAAGACCCAAATATATTCACAGTCAATTGATCTTTGATAAAGGAGCAAAGACAATATAATAATATCATTTGGAGAGAAGATAATTTTTTCAACAAATGGTGCTAGAACTGGATATCCATATGAAAAAAAAAAAATGGATCTAGACACAGACCTTATACCCTTCACAAAAACTAACTCAAAATAGACCATAGACCTAAATTGAAAACACAACTATACAATCCTAGAAGATAACATAGGGGAAAATTCAGATGATCTTGGGTTTAATGATGACTTTTTAGTTGCGACACCACAGGCATGATCCATGAAAGAAAGAATTGATAAGCTGGACTTTAATAAAATTAAAAATTTCTGCCCTGTGAAAGATAATATCAAGAGAATGAGAAGACAAGCCACAGACTGGGATAAAATATTTGCAAAAGATTTATCAGATAAAAATCTGTTAGCCAAATTATATAAAGAACTCTTTAAACTCAGCAATAAGAATACAAACAATCCAATTAAAAAGTGGGCCAATGACCCTAACAGGCACCTTGTGAAAGAAGATAAACAGCAAATAAGCACATGAAAAGATATTCCACATCATATATCATCAGGCAAATGCAAATTAAAACAGTAAGAGATACTACAAAGCACCTATTAGAATGGCCAAAATTCAAAACACTGACAACACCAAATGCTGACAAGGATGTGAAGCAACTGGAGCACTCATTCATTCCTGGTGGGAATGCAAAATGGTATAGCCACTTTGGAAGACAGTTTGGTGGTTTCTTATAAAACTGAACATACTCTTACTATGCAATCCAGTAATCACGCTCCTTAGTATTTACCCAAATGAATTGAAAACTTATACATAAAAACCTGCATGTCAATGTTTACAGCAGCCTTATTCATAATTTCCAAAACTTGGAAGCAACTTCAATAGGTAAATGGATAAACCATGGTACATCCAGACAATAGAATATTATTCAGTGCTAATAAGAAATGAGCATGGCCGGGCGCGGTGGCTTACGCCTATAATCCTAGCTCTCTGGGAGGCCGAGGTGGGCGGATCGTTTGAGTTCAGGAGTTCGAGACCAGCCTGAGCAAGAGCGAGACCCCATCTCTACTATAAAAATAGAAAGAAATTAATTGGCCAACTAATATATATAGAAAAAAAAAAAAATTAGCCGGGCATGGTGGCACATGCCTGTAGTCCCAGCTACTTGGGAGGCTGAGGCAGCAGGATCGCTTGAGCCCAGGAGTTTGAGGTTGCTGTGAGCTAGGCTGACGCCACGGCACTCACTCTAGCCTGGGCAATAAAGTGAGACTCTGTCTCAAAAAAAAAAAAAAAAGAAATGAGCATAAAAAAAAAAAAAATGAGCATTAAGCCATGAAAAGACATGCAGGAAACTTACATCACTAGGTGAAACAAGCCAATCTGAAAAGTCTCCATACAGTATGATTCCAATTATATGATATTCTGGAAAAGGCTAGGAAATAGTAAAAAGATCAGACATTGCTAAGGGTTAGGGAAAAGAGAATGAACAGACAGATCACGGAGGATTTTTAGGACAGTACACTATTCTGTATGATACTATAATAGTAGATACATGTCATTAGACATTTGACCAAATCATAGAATGTACAACATCAAGACTGAACCCTAACATAAACTATGGGCTTTGGGCCATAATGATGTGTCCATATAGGTTTATCAGTTTTAACTAATGTATCACTCTGGTAGGGGACGTTGATAATAGGGTAGCAATGCAGATGTGGGGGTAGGAAGTAAATGAGAAATTTTTTTACCTTCCATTTAATTTTGCTGTGAACCCAAAATCACTCTAAAAATAAAGTCTATTGTAAAATTAAAAAAAAAAAAAAATTTAAAGGGAGGTACCCACTAGTGATTTTTGTAGATATGTGTAGTCATGGGTACAGACACCATGCAGGTAAGCAATATTCTCACAAAATTGGGACAGGGTGACGCCTATCCTCATCTGGGTATGGGAGAAAGAAGTCAAATCCCTATTGAGGGAGGATAGAACCTTCCTCTGAGAAAGTCAGCTCTGGAAGGAATCCTCTTACCCCACCACCAATGGGCGCCATCTAAACTCATTCCCCAGATTTCAGGATCAAAAATATCCATCAGGGATCTAGAGTGCTCAGCAAGAAGGAGGATTGTAGACGGCCCAGAGCAGGCTCAAATGACAACCCCACTGCCCCCCCTCTGTCCCTTCAAAGTATAGAATGTTCAAGATTAGAAGAGGAACTTTCGGGCTCCTTTGCTATGAGTCAGAGCAGCTTTTAGCATCCTTGAGAGCAGCCAAGAGGAGGAAGAAAACACAAATATAAGGAGGATGAGGAGTAGGAGGGGAAAATCATCCCCCTTTCAGGCTGAGTTTGCTTGCTGGAAGATTGCTGAGGTGTTTCTCTTTGTTTGGAAAGGAGAAATCAATGCTTGCATCTAAACTACATCCTAATTAGAAGCCAAATCAGGCAAAATCTCTAAACCTTTTCTTCCTTGAAAAGGAAAAGCATCACCACATTATCACTCTGCAAAATGGAGTCATTAATACCCAGTAAAACATAGAAACTGTGAAAAAGACTGTGAAGCTCTCAGCCACCAGCACTTAGCAGGAACGCATTATGGAAGGATGAGTAATAAGCTCCAGGAGCAGTGGTGGGGGTTATAATGAATAAATCCTGCCCTAACAAATGAAGTCACCTAATTCTCTTCCTAAATTACAAATCCAATAGGCCAGAAACGAGTGCTAGGTATGGTGTTGGCGGGGAGGGAGCGTTTGGAAAAACTTACAATTGGAGGCTTTTTCAGAGAAATGAATGTAAATGAATTCAGTCATAGGTGGTAAGCACAGTGCCTTAGAGCAGCAAATGTGTGCTAATGAAGACAAAGGATGCCATCAGGGCTTTGCTTCCAAGAAAGAAAAGCTCTTCTTCCCCGGCCAACATGTGTGAGGCTAAGACTATCCTAGCCCACCTGTCTCATGCATATATATTGAGACACCACAGTGACCAGACCAGATCTGAGTGTTAAGGAGTTTCCCTATGAATACACTCTTGGGCACAGAACACCACCACAAAGAACCCATCCTAACGATTGTTGGCCTTCTTTATAGACAAGGTACCCCATGCTTTATGTCCCGTTATGGTTTGGCACTGGGATTCTAGAATCAGAAACTAGGTTTAAATCCTGAGTCCACCACTTACTAGCTGTGCAACCTTGAGCAAGTTGCTTAATCTCTTTGCATCTCAGCCAGCCTGGTTTAAATTATACTTAAATTATGTTATGGACTTCATACTGTTGCTGGGGATGAAGGACAGCCACGTGAGAGTCTTTGCAATGTATAACAAAAGACCTATATAAATTCACAGGATTATGACATTCTGCCTTGGGGAGACCAGCTTCATCAATGCCAAGCAAGCTGGAGGTTGAACTATTCAGGAAAAGGAAGCAGACAGGACGTAGTATAGAGCCTGAAATGCAAGACGTTTGATGGAAATTTATTGCACTGATGAATGACTGAACAAGGTTCATCAAAGGATCAAACATCGATGGTGAAATGGCCTCGCCTACATCTGTCTGAGGCAAAGCTCTTCCTCCCAGCATGTGCTCTGGACGATGATTCACCAGCCTCTTCAGTTCTGCAGCAACTAACAACTCCAAGCCCTTGGGTGCCTATGGCAGATCTAGAGAGTGGCATGGACAGAAAAAGAACTAGAGAGCAGCAAAGACACGGCAAAGAAATGATTGCACCCATAGGCACATGCATGTGTAGAACCAGGGCTATTGTCCTTCGAAAGGGACAGAGTCCTCAGCAAGCCTCATCCTGATCCCAGATGAGGCCCAGGTCCCACCACCGCCATCTTTAGCCCTAACAGCATCAAGTTCAAGCATGTGGTATCCACACCAAAGGCTGCCTCCTCCTCAAAAAACCTTCGTTACTTTGAGGACACCTCCTTTTTCCTACATGAACAACTGTCACCTGCAGCATGTCTGAGCATGGCTTATAAAACACTCCCATATCTATTACCTCATGGAGCCTGTGAGAATCCTATGAGGTAGGCAGAGAAGTTCTTTACAGCTCCACTTTGTAGATGGAGACCCCAAACTTCAGACAGGTTAAGTGTCTTTGCTCCAGGGCACACAGCTTGTAAGTCATGGAGCCAGGACCTCAAACCCAGACCTGACTTCAGATCCTGGAATGATCCTTCCTCAGTCTCCAGATAACTCCCCCAATGTATTTTTGGTGGGAAAAGAGCAGCAGCAGCCAGGCAATCCGTCTGCCACTCTCCACCCCTGCCCTCAGTCTCCAGGCCTGGCCTAGAGCCACACTTGCCTCAAGGAGGCAGTCACTCCCTGACCAAAACTGGGCTGGGAAGAGCTGCTGGCTGTCTGTTCACAAGTTGCCCTGCTCTTTACCAGGCATTCCGGCCAGTTTGCGCCACAATTCCCGAGCTGAGGCTTAGTGGCATATTCAGACACCAGGCAGAGGGAAAAGGTCAGTCACTGGGCTACCTACCGTGAGTGAGCTTCACTCTTCCAAGACCAGCTCAGGGCCAATGTTAACTCACTTGGCCCTACGTAATCACTCAAACCTCTGAAGGGTGAGTTCTAAATTTAAGTAAGTATGAATATCTGAAACCACACTTTCTCTGTGTGCCTTCAGAAGGCACTGCCCACCACAGATAGATCAGGACCAAGAATGGACTGACCATAAACCCCCTATATCCTGCCCCATAGTTGCAATAACCATTCCCTGAATGTCTGAATCTCATTTGCAAAACAGCCTCATTGCTTTTGTATATGCAGTACTCTCCGCCTTTTCCCACTTTTCTGCCTGAAGAAATGCCTATTCCTACTTTTAGAGCTGCTAAAATGACACCTCACTCATTCATGCAAACAACAGCAAAGCCTTCCTTGGCTCTCAGAGGCAGAAAGTCACCACCCTCACTAACAGCTCCTCCATTCATGCCTCCATCTCATTATGGGTCACACTATACTTTTTAAAAATATATCTATTTATGTAAACATATATGAGCCCATTTAAACAGTAATATTAAATAAATAATAATATAGGTTGAACTTAGATATGGCAAAAAGGGACCCACAAATGACTAAAGTTTGGACCAAAAGGAAGTGGATTCTACTATCCCCGATGACCCATGATAAGCCTTAACTGCTTGGCCTCAGAAGTGTCTGCAGGCAAAGCTCTTTATGTCTCACCACTGCCATGATTTATTCAGAAAATTAAGCCACTCAACAAGCATTTGTTGATTATTGACTATGTGCCAGTTATCAGTAGTACATAGTCCGTGCCCTCGAGGAACTTACAAATTCCCAGAAGAGTGAGACAACTGAACAGACAATTACAATATGATAAATGCAATACAGGAGGGAATCACGGAGTGCTTTGGGAAGGACACCAATTCCAGCCTCAGTGGAACTCCAGGCTGAGTTATGAAGGACCAGCACCACGTGGGCAACGTGACCACAGTGACAGGGGATGATGAGGGGCTGGTCTTCAAGTCAGCGAAGGACCATTATGAGAAAGGGGTTGGCCAGTTGTGCTTCCTTCCACAGAAAAGAGAAGTAGAAATCCTCTTATCTAGGAGCAAGGAGATGGAACTGAATGGACCAGACACAAAACTACGTAGGTAAGGGAGATTATAGAGTGTCTGGCTTCAGAATCTTTAAAATGAAGACAAATAATTACCCATTCTGACCGGATTGTTTATCAACTCATCAGGAGGCAGGAGATTAGATGGAATCCACTTTAGAGACTGCCTTTATCTCCGCCACTCTGCAGTGGCCTGCAGCAGCAGGCAAGAAAATCAACTGTGCTCTCCTGGACATGTGACAATGACGCCCCAGCGGCTCCTACAAGATCCTACGGAGTATGAAAGAGCTCGTCTATGATTTTCAAATGAGATAGGATCATTTACTGGGATCTTAATTTGGATGTGTACTGCTCTTGCTGTGGTTTTCTCTTCCCTGTTCCAAGTCACTACTGGGCCCTGCATGCTCACCTGCCTTTGGGGACACCTGTGGGAGGGGCACTGGTACCACAACAGCAAAAAGCAAAGGCTGCCTTCAGACAGCTTCTTTCCCTGGGCCTTTGTTTCCTGCCATTTTGACCACTTTAAGGGATTCCAGTCCAGAGGAAGCTGAGAGGCAAAAGCAGAGAGAAAGAGAGCCAACATTTCAAGACACAAAGGGTCGCAGTCCGCATGCTGTAAGCATAGCGGGCGTCTTCCAGGGTCTGTTAAGATGGTGAGATCTCTGGAGGGGTGGGTAACAGTAGTTGTGCAGTGGCGGGTCAGGACCACCTTTCTGCCATCTCTTTCGGTAACATCTGGCTTAGTCTAATGCCTTTCTAAATAAACCTAAGGCGCTACATTTTTTTTCTTTCTCCTATAAATTGCATCATATTGAAAAGTACTCAAAATATGCCCACCATTGGCAAAAATTTGGAAATCTCCTCGGTTAAACAGACGTGTTTGTGGCAGGTATCTCTGTTGTCAGTGGAGCTGACTCGCCTGCTGACTGTCACTTGTTTATAACAACACTTTCTAGGTACAACTATATGGCCTCGAACAAATGGACTATGTCAGCCCACTAAACCGTTCATTTGGCAAGGGCCGAAAATATGTAATTCTTTTACACAAAACAATAAATATTTATAAACCTCTCAGCCCCATAGAAGGTACAAAAACATCGAGGCATGCTTTTGCTCTCTAGTGGCTTGCCATCTTGAAAAATAAGACACAGAAGACAAGAAACACACAACTTGCAAGTGAGTGGTAAATGGGTATAGTATTGGCTTTAGGCACCATGGGGGCTCAGAGGAAAGGGGTTTGGTGGCGGTCCAGAGGGCGAGTGGCTGAGACTGCACAGGAAAGGAGAACTCACTGCCAAGTACCCGCTGTGAGCCAGGCCTGTGCCCGGTGTGTGGCATCATGATCTCACTTAGAACTAAAAGACCCTCCGAAAGCAGAGGTCCTGTTGGCCACCTTTTGCAGACATACCTCACAGTAAATGAATCCAGAATTTATAGCCAATCTGGGTGACTCCAGAATGTTCTTTCTCCTGTATCATAATGCCACACCCAAGAACAGAATCCTGGAGGTGACATTCAGGTGTGCGGTAGAGAGGGCCTGGACTCAGGGGGAGACAGAAAGAATGGAAAAGCTAAGGTGAAGGAAGGCACTACAGAGAGCCACCTGCCTGACTGGGTGCTGGGGACAAAAAGGACAGTGAACGGAGGATGATCAGACTCTGAGCTGCTAACAAGCACCTTCTAGGGCTCGGCTCACAAAGATTTTCAATCCATCTCATTGACTGCTCACTCCGATTAGCCCCAAATATCTGACTACGACCCTATTTTACAGAACCCAGTAACCAGAATTGCAGTTCTCAAAGTGTGTGACCAGGGACCCTGGAGAGTCCCTGAGACCCTTTCGGGGGGTCCTTAAGTTCAAAATTATTTTCCTAATACTACGAAGACATTATTTTCCATTTTCATTCTCATTCTCTCACAAGTGTACAGTAGACAGAGTTTCCTGAGACCACGGGATATTGCAATGGACGTGATATTGCAATGGACGTGATATTGCAATGGACGTGATATTGCAATGGACCGAATGAATACAGGGTAGATAGGAGATTCCAGCCATCACCTACTGACATGGGATTAAAGGGATCTTGAAAGTTTAAAACAATCCCACTCTTGACACGAAATTGTTTTTTGTTTCAGAAAACATACTCATAGTCAACATGCAATGAATTTATTGGTTATTTGTAAATGAATTAATAAATAGATTTTCAAAATTTTCTCAGTTTTAATTTCTGAAACAATAGGTGTTTGTTTGTGTCTTATACAAACAAAACTTCTTTGGGATTTTTGAGAATGTTTTAAGATTATAAAGGAATCTTGAGACCAAAAAGTTTGAGAACCATTGATCTAAAAGAACAATGGTAAAGACAAGCTTTCAAAATGTATTTGTGTTTAATTCCCACTCACTGGTGGGCCAGGAATTGTGCTAGGTGGTTTATATTTGTGACTGCATTTGATCCTCACAACAACACTTTAAGGTAAGAAACGTGTCCCCATTTTGCAGATGGCAAAAATGAGGCTCAGAGAGTCTGAGTAGCATGTCCAAGGTCACCCAACTATTAGGTGAGCAGAACAGAACTCAACCCAGTATCTGTCAAATGCTAAGACCCAGGTTGTTAACCACTATCTCATTTTCACAAAGACAACACCACAAAGCTACATGTTAAAGTCATATTTTTTTAAAAAAACAAACTCATGATAACAGATGTAGAGAAGACCCACCATGAAGGAAGAAACTTTAGGATAAAGGCGCAGTAAATGGGTATAATTCTTTAACCCTAAATGACTATTGCCAGCTAGGCAGTATACTATGCCCTAAAAATACAGTGGTAAACACGGTAGACTCAGTTCTTTAATTTTAAAGAGCTTACAGAGAGGGGGAGTGAAAGAACAGAGAGAGACTTAAATATTAATAATCACACAAATCTAAAACAGTTCAAAGATACAGTGATGTCCAGATGGGAATGAGGCTTGCTGAGAGCAGTCCCCATTCGCACACCAAGAGAACACAGAAGGCAACAGAGCATCTGGCACGAATCATCCCTGATGCCCCCGTCAGAACTTGAGCTGGGGCTAGTCCAGTCTGAGCAGAAGGGCCTTTACAAGTTCTTTTGTTCATTTACTGTCAGCTATAGACATCTTTGAACTACTGAATCTAGATAAGCCAAGATTCCTGTTGAATTTGAAAGGGCAAGTCTGTTTTGCGAGGCCTGGTGGGCTGGGGAAGGCTGTAGGAGGTGTGAAGCACTTGGGTATGTTTAGTCTGTCTGGAGACTTTCCGGAACAGAACTCTGGGCAAAGGCAGCGATGATCACCAGGCTGGTGGGTAGTGCTGAGGCAGGTTCCCTGCAAGTGGCCACCTGACTAATTCTGGTGCACAAGCACTGGGTCAAGGTCATGATGGAGCTAGGAGAGCGTGTGCAAGGCTCACACAACCTGTCTCTCCGGCAGACTACACAACGGCCAGGCTCATCTTGCAGACAAAGAAACAACAGGGTCCCCCTCATGGACAGCCTTTTTTTTTTTTAAACTCAGATGGTACCTGTTCTCTCTTCTTCCCATCCTCTTTCTCTTCAATCTAGCCAGGTAGACAGGGGCCCAGCTTTGGCACCCTTGTTACGGTCATACACAGATCACATTATCCCAGTAAAAATAAAACACACATGCCCCTACCACCAAGACCTTTTGTATTACAGCCACATAGAACAATACAAACTCAACTAACATCCTGCTCTAATGAGAGTGATATATGCCAATGGCTTGCAGATTTATAACTCCAGGCTGAACCTCTTTCCCAGACCCACAATCCAACTCTCTATCTGCACCTCTTCAGTAGCTCAAACTCAACATATTTAAACCCAAACTCATGATCTACCCCTGAAGGGTTCCCCTACCCCGACTTGTACACCTGGTCCACCTCCATTAACCCAGCTTTTTAGTGTAAGACGCTAGTCTTGTGAACCCTCTGCTCTCAACCCTTCTGCAGGCAATCTATCATCTGGTTGTATTGGTCCCACCTCGGAAAGTCCATCCTGGATTCTCCTGCCTTTCTCCTTCTCTGCCACCACCCTTGTCAGAGCTCACACTGACTCTTACCTGGGCAACTATGACATCCTCCTCACGGGACTCTGCCTCTAAGTCATCTCCACGAGGCAGTGGCTGATCAGGTTGGGTGGGGATGGGTGGGATGGTGGGAGGAGGGGAAGCATGGAGTGGAGGGTCAGAATCAGGCAGCTTTTGTGCTGTTCCCCTGTGGAGTGATGTGGACTGGGGTCAGGAGTTGGTACTGGGAAGCTAAAGGAGTGAGGATACCAAGGATCTCGTGGATGCTGACTCTCCAGGCTCTCCAGGGAGGAGGCCCAGGGGCTGGGGCGTGGTAGCTGGGTACTCAGTGGTACTACTAAGGCAGTTAAGAAAGTCAGGAGGAAGGGATGCTTTGGGGGTTCAGGTCAACCCTGTTTATCCTGAGACAGAGGAGAACAGTTTCACTTAGTGTGTTATTATCGCATTTATCTGTTTTGTGCGACAGGATCTAATAGTCACCTGGATGCTGAACTGCTTGGGACAGGGGCCACATCTCCTATAGCTTGGAATGCCTGACCTCTGAAAGCCACACCTCACTTTCAAAATACCTTTTCCCGCCTCTTCAGCACAGCTTCATTCATTGTATCATTCTAGCCCAGTTCTCCGGGATCCACTCATCCTGCACACGGGCATTCCTTGGATGTGAGTTAGCTGCATTTTCTAATTGTTTTGTTTAAATATGTGTGCCAAGCTCACTAAACCATCAGCAATTCTCAAGCAGGTTTGGCCTGACTGCCCTTCTTTTGGCTGCTTAAGGTATGTGACGCATCTCCATTGGCCAGATGGACAGATAAATGCCCGTCCCTATATGCAAATGATGCAGTGCCTTCTTTAAGATGCACATCAAATACCACATGGTCCACGAATCAATCCCTGCTTTACCAGTCATGAAAATAATAAACCTTTGACTAGCAGACTTGGTATTTTCAGAGTCCTGTTTATAAAAATATAGAAGCCATTTCTTCCTGAAAGCCATTTCTCATTCTCTAAACTCCTATAGCCCTTTATCTAGGGACTTCTTGTGTAGCATGGAGCACACCCACTTTGATTTAGAGTTATTTGCTAGACTACCAAATTATAAACTCCTGGAGGGCAGGCTCTGGGAACAATTCATCTCTGGGATCCCCACAGCCTGGCACAGCACTGAAAACTCTGGACTCCATACACATATAATGAATACATTTTAAAAACACAGGCCACATAGACAGTTCTCTACATAAATTCTAAAACCCGAGTAATGTTTAGAGGCTTGGAAGGAATGTTGCTAGACCAAGACAAAATGGTACTATAATGCAAATAAAGACAATTAAGAGGGGCAGGCCATAGAGTGACTAGTGGATGGTCTCCCTGATTGGTACCAATGAGGGTGGAAAGTTCTCCAAAGGCCAGGGTCCTCTCCTCCCACTCCTGATTCATAGAGAGAAGGGCTACTAATTTGACTTCTGTACACTTGGGTAGAACGACTTCAAAACACGCACCACAACAACCTGGAAAAAAGAAAGAGGAAAAGAGAGTGCAGATTGTTTGCGGCTGGGGGAACCAGGGAACCAAACCAGGCCTTCAGGAGCTGCTGCATCCACCATCTGTTCGAGTCACAGTAGGCCGGAGGCGTCTGCTCCTCTCTGGCTCACGGCAGCTGGGTCTCAGCAGCCCACAGCACAGGGGCCAAAGCCAGAATGAAAAAAAATTTTGATCGGCCCTTTTCTCTGTGGGTTCCCTGGCCCTGAAACACTGGAAGGGCATTCATTTCAACAGGGCTGCTGAGTTTAGCAGGTGCAGGCAGACACACGCACCCTACCCCACCCTACCCTGCCAACCCTTCTCCCCTTCAACTGAACTCCAAGAAATAGTTCCTGAGTAGACTCAACCATTTCTATTTCTAGTGACTTCAAGGAAGCTCCCAGTTTAGGATGTCAGGGCTGGGGGTAGGATGGGGTTGGGGTAGGGCAAGTGAAGAGTCTTAGCGACATTGCATCCACTGTATACTTTTATCCATGTCAACAGCAGCCCCTGAGCTGGACACAGGAGATCATGAAGCAAGAGGCCCCTCTCCCCTGATGCAGTTGCCTCCACGACTAGCAGAGGGCCACAGGCTCCACGGACAGGCTGTTTCACAGCCAAGGATTTGACCGCTGATCTCCTGCCCCAGGGGAGAGGCTCAGAGCCCCCGCAGGGGTCTCTGAGCCTGCAGCCAGCTACTCTGGAACCTGCCTCCACCTCTGAGCAAAGCAGCAGGGCCCAAAACCTGGCTGAGGGGGAAGGGAAAGTCTCTCCTTCAAAGCCCTTTGAGCTGCTGGAGAACAATTCTGCAGCTCAGAATGGAAGTCCTAGACCTGTTCAGGAAGAGGAGAGTGAGATGGCGGTGGGGAAAGGGAGGTGAGAAGTCAGAGGAAGGGAAGGCCATGCTTGGGGGTCTGGGCAGGTTCAGTGTGATCATTCCCAGATGGGAACAGAGGAGGCCCACGTGGAGGCCTCCACGAGGGAAAGTGGAGGGGGAGGGAGAAGGGGAAATGATGGGGATGATGATGATGATGATGATGATGAAGGCAAGGTGGGTGAAGAATGCACAGGTGGGTTAAGCCTGGATCAAGGTGCTTGTGGCCTTGCAGCAAAGTCCTGTGGCTCGAGTAAGAAAAATAACCAGGGTATGACTTCAGGAAAACAAACATCGAAGCACTTGGGCCTCCAAACCTCAGGCGTTCAGAGGACAGATGGGAGCCTTCTCTCCTCCAAACACCACACTGCGCAGGGAGGGCGGAGGGCTGGCCTCTCTAAGGACACCAGGCACTCTCCGTCTCTGGGGCAGGCCCTGAGCTGCACGCCTTCCAAAGTGCACGTGCAGGTGGCCCCAGGGGACGGAATAGACCCTGAAGAAGCATTAAGTTCCAGCAAATGAACCAATGAGAGGAGGGGAGGAGAGAGGGCACCCGGTCCCACCTACAAACCTGTCACCAGAGCCGTGCAGAGCAGACAAAATCTACCTGTGGCAACGGCTGAAGAGTGGTTCTTAGGACCCAACCAATTGTCCCTTTAGTAAAACAATCCCATCAAGACACTGCTTTTCTTCAGTTTTACCCTAGAGGCGCTCAGGCAAAGGGCATGCAGGAGAAAGAGAATAAAGACACTTCTCTGCTAGTGGCCACAGTCTCTATCTGCATGAGCAGATGTGGCCAAAATACCGTCTGGTGACCCCGGGGCCCTCGCACTTCTGTGCACGCGGTGGTGGTGGGAGGGAGGTGGCTCTGTTCTAAGGCTGACAGGGACGTCTTGGCTTGGGGAGATGCGCTCATTCATCATCGCGGCCAGGCGGCTGTCTGTTTCCCACTGCTGCTGCCCGGCCGCCCACGGAGCTGCCATATGGCTGGAAGTGGCGCCTTCAGGCACTGTTAAAATGCTGCGCCTACCTGCCTGACTAGCAAGGAAGCCCACGGTGAAGTGGGCCCTCCACAGCACGACGGCACACTCTGTCCCCAGCCCCGAGCAGGGCACTACTGAGAGCCGACCCTCTAACTTCTTAATATTTCTGGAATCCCTCCAGTTCTCTCCATCTTCACTATCACTGCCTCAGCTCAGACCAACATTTCCTCACTAGAATAATACAAAGAGTTCCTGTCATTTCTGCCTCTCATCTTGCTCCCCTCCTTTCTGATCTCTAATAATAATATTCCTTGCTTAAAAGCTTTGGATACCTCCTCCTGACCCCAGGAGAAAGTATAAGCTCTTTAACACATGTTAATATGTCCCTTCATCTGGGAGGCCGAGGCAGGAGGATTGCTTGAGGTCAGGAGTCCAAAACCAGCCTGAGCAAGAGCGAGACCTCGTCTCTACTATAAATAGAGAGAAATTAATTGGCCAACTAATATAAATAGAAAAAATTAGCCGGGCATGGTGGCGCATGCCTGTAGTCCCAGCTACTCAGGAGGCTGAGGCAGCAGGATTGCTTGAGCCCAGGAGTTTGAGGTTGCTGTGAGGTAGGCTGACACCATGGCACTCACTCTAGCCTGGGCAACAAAGTGAGACCCTGTCTCAAAAAAAAAAAATGTCCCTTCAAAAGTAGCCCCTACTTTCTGCTTGAGCCTTGATTCTTGCTAGTTGCTGTCTCATGCTGCATTTCAGCTGTGTGAATGCATTTCATTCTCTTCAGATGCACTGAATCCTTGGTCTGCCTCCGTGCCCTGCCATCTCTCTCTTTTTTATTTTTTCATCTCACTAACTTCTCTTCCACCCTGAGATCACAGTAAACGTTCATTGTTCCTTGACTCCTAAGACTGATTTAGGTCCCCTCTATCCAAGTCTTCCCTTAGAAGCCCATAATTAACCACAATCATAGGGCTACTCACATGCTACCTAATCATCTGCATACTTGTCTGTCTCCTCCTAGACTGCTGCCTCTTGAAAGTTTATTGTTTTATTAATCTCAGCTCAATATTTTGTCAAATATACTTGTCAAACATCAGCAGTAAATTGGCAAGCTCTCTGGGAGAACCTGGGAAGGGCTGATGGCCCCTTGATGGCTTGATAATGTCAAGCTCTCCTGATTTCCTCCAGAAGCACAATTAGGCAAGAGGACTTGTCTTTATTTGGATAACCCAGTGATATTCCCACCATCCTCTCTAAGCATGGATGATGGACATAGTATATATTACATTACATCAACAAATAGCAAAAATTTCTCATTGATATTAATATATAGGCTCAGGGTACAAAAGGGTCTATTTGCTACCAAGAAATACCTGTGATATGCCTTGCACAGAGTAGGCATTCAATAAACATTTAGAAAAAATGAAATGCCATAACCAGAAGACTAAGGTCCTATTCACCTTCCCATTGGAATAAGAGTTGACATCTCAAGTCAACTCTCAAGGATTCCCCCACTGAAGTCCTCTCTGCAAAGTCCTAGCTCAAAGTTGCAGAACATTCTCACATCTACTACCCAACTATCTGGCTCTCAGAAAGGGAGAGATGAAGGTTACTTTTCCCATCTCCAGGTAGTAAAACATAGAGGAATAGAAGAGCAAAACTTCTCCTTAGGGGCAGACACAAAATGGGCCCCCCTCCAGATGCCTGTTTGTCTCTCCTTCCCATCCTCACCCCAAAGGCAGGGCATAGCCAAGCCACGCACACCTAACCATTGAGAACAGTGAGCCACACTTGGCATGGAAAGGGCTCGTTTGTACCTCAGTAGTTCTCTTGTTCTGTGATCTCTGTATGTGCCCAAACCAGGAAATGACTTATAAGCCTCTAAGGAGTGTCAGCAGGCAATGCAATGCAATGCCAAGTACTTTTCTCACTAATGTGCATAATTAAGGTCATTAAGTTATGAATGTGAGCACATTCAACTGGAGGATGGATCTTTAAATAATGAGATAACTGCTTTGCAAGAAGCCTGATTAGAAGGGGAAAGCAGCAGCTGAGTCAGCCCTGCAAAGTGGCGACCTTATCAGAGGCCTTCACGCGGCAAAGGAGGGCATCCTGCTTGGGCTTCTGTCCCTGCTGACCCCACGAGCCTCCCCACCCCCACCACTTCTGGGCCCCCATCTCCAGTGGACTAGCAGTTAAGGGAGGAGATACTCTCTGTGGAATGTGTAGAGAAATTCTCCTGGAGGCAGCATTGTTTAATTTATTCCACAGCAAATGGCATGAATAAGCGAATAATGCCAGCCATCGCATCACAAAAGCAACAGGCTCTGTAGCCCAGGATGCGCGGGGGCTGGCCACCTTCCTGCACTTCATGGGTCTCTGTACCAATTTGGAATGAGGGGCTGGGGTCAGACAACTTCCAGACAGTACTCACTAGGCAACCCCCACATCACTGTCTGGGGTAAGGATAGAGAGGAAGAGGAGAGGAAGAATAATAATAGCAATCAGTAATTCCAGCAGCTATTTATTTGGCACTTACTGCATGCCAGGCCTCATGCCAAAGATTTCACAGCCATCGTGTCTGAGCCTCTCGACCACCCTGCCAGTGAAACAGAGACATCCTCATCTCCATTTTACAGATGAGGAAACTGAAGCTCAGAAAGCAACGCCTGGTTTGGAGAACTTTCCAAAGCCACACAAAGTGAGTCCATCAGCGGGGAGAGGCAAGGAGAACAGAAGACATCTCTATTGCCCATGTTCATCAGGGGGTTACCCTACCTTGTCATCGCTCACAACTCTGCACACCGTCAGCCTCTTAGAGAGGCAGAAGCAAAGGCAAAGAAGTAGCACAGGGGGAGACAGAGTCATCCCTGAAAGCTGACTGCGGGGACCTGGACATAGGTTAGGTCTTTAACATGCACTTAGGGAGTATTTGCGATTGGAATCTATGAATCCCAGCTCCTCCATGTCCCAGCTGATTTGAGGCCAATGACTTAGTACCTTTCTGTGCCTGTTTTCTCATCTGTAAAATGGGAATGATGGTAATAGCCCCATCTCATAGGGTTGTGAGGATTAAATGAGTCATTAAGAGTATTTTGCACATAGTGTCCAATAAATCATAGCTCTCTTTTTTAAATTTTATTTATTTATTTAGAGACAGGGTCTTGCTCTGTCACCCAGGCTGGAGTGCAATGGTGTGATCATAGCTCACTGCAACCTTGAAATCCTGGGTTCAAATGATCCTCCTGCCTCAACCTCCCAAGTAGCTGAGACTACAGATGTACACAGCACCGTGCCCGGCTAATTTTTTTTAAATTTTTTATAAAGATGGGGTCTCGCTGTGTTGGCCAGGCAAGTCTTGAACTCCCAGACTCAAACAATCTTCCTGCCTAGACCTACCAAAGTGTTGGGATTATAGGCATGAGCCACTGTGGCCACATCTTAGCTCTTAATATCATCATGAACATTGTTATTATCCTGACTGATCAAAACATATAAAATCAAGGCATCCTGGTACTGCTGAGCTTCTATACAAAGAAAACCAGGGGCTTGGACTTAAAGCTCCTCCCTTAGTCTGACCATAATCCAAACGGCCAACATGTACACCTCCCCAAGCCAAGCACTGGTTCTATGGAGTAAGTTATGTGGCCTTCAGATCCCAGCATGAAGCTCTGAGTGAACTGAGACTACTGCCAACAATAAACTGCTCACATTGACAATTTAGAGCAAGAGAGTTCTGTATGAGCATCGTGTCTTTCAGTGAAAAAAGAACAAGGTAGGACTGACTACTTTATCCTTGCTCCCAGTGTGGTTCTCAAAGGGACAGCCATGGGGTGCCCAGGGAACACTTCAGAAGGCTCAGGCCTGAGTGCTGGTTCTTCCACTCAGCAGCTGTGTCATAGCAGGAAAATCAGTCAACCATGCTGAGCCCCATTCCAACTGTGTTACTAGGAGGATTAAGTGGCACGATATATACAAAGCACTCTGTTTGCTCAAAGCAGTCTATCAATGTAGGAAATGAGAATTAGTATTTTCATTCTTCCTATAGCAAATCCACTTAGTCCAGTGTAAGCCCTTACTTCCCCCCAATCAGACCTCACCTGCATATTTCTGCGTGCACACTCTCTCCCTCCCTCCCTCTCTCAGCTGGTGTCAGGGCCTTTGAGGAGCAGCTGGTTGAGGGGACAAGGGAGGTGGCAAAAGCAGAGTCAGGTCTGCACCCCCAGAGGTAGAAGTTGTGGGTTCTATTTTCAGCCAAGCTGGCTGTGGAAAGGTCAGCATGTGACCTCATGAGAGTCCCCTCCCTGCCCTAAGCCTTGTTCTCAGCTTCTAAGCCCGGGGATAAGAAACAGCCAGGTCCCTGGGGCCCAGCCGACTGTGCAAAGCAGGTCGATGATTTCATGTGGGGGGGAGCAGCAGCCACGTCTGGCTGCCACGGCATCATGAGGGATGCAGTGCCAGGGACGGGGTGCCAAGATGCTGCTGGGGTAATTATCACAGTTCAACACCGCACGGCTCCTTCCAGACCCAGCCAACACCCTCTGACTCTCAGGAGCACCCACTGGACAGTAGTGCTTATTGTCATTCCACGCAATGACAGCTTTGATTCCAGCTTTCAGCAGTATCCAAGAAAAATTGATATTCATAACTATTTCTATGCCCTCTTTACTACATGGAAATGAGACAACCAGTGGGTGAAATTTTTAAAAGGGTGTCCAAGTGTCCTATCCATAATAAAGTTGGGGATTTATGAGCTGCATGTCTCACTAATGATCCAGCGCCTTCCCTCCTAGTCACTCTGATCCTCTCAGTGACAGATTAGGGAAGAGCCCCTGCAAGTTTCTGAAGAAAGCGGGAGAAGAAGAGTGGCTCTGGAGCGTGCACTGCTGTTGCATGATATAATGTGAAGAAATAATGGGCCAGAACACCCTCAAACTGGTGCCATGCTGATCAAATTCATGGACGACTTGAGGCTAAGGAGGTAATAACCAAGAGAGTAGATTAAAGATCAAGATGCTTAGCCATGACACCCAAAGCACAAACCACAAAAGAAAAAAAAAAAAAAAGAAGAAGATAAATTGGACTTCATCAAAATGTTAAACTTCCATACATCAAAGGACACCCTCAAGAAAGTAAGAAAGCTACCCACAGAAGGGAAGAAAAAACTAGCAAATCATGTATCTGACAATCAATCATAAAAATAAATTTAAGATTGTGACTTGGTTAAAGCTATAATGCAAGCACATGGAGACAAAAAGCGTAAAATTTGTCTACAGGAGAGGTGCCAGGAGCCACTAGATGAGAGAGTGTGTGGGGACAAATGGCCACTCCACACCTCCAAGTAGTCAGGGAACAATAACCCTCCTTAAGTGCCCAATGGGAAAGGGCCCACCCTACTGGAATCATGAAGTTGAATCCAAAAAGCCATGGCCAAAGCACAGGATAGCAGCAGTGTGATTTCTCCATGTAAGAACTGATGCCTACCAAGAACAAGCTTTGTCTAGGAACGTTGGTATAGGGTGAGATTCTGCAAGAGGTTTCAGGAAAGGAAGAGTGCAGCACCACAGTGTCTTCTGAACCAAACTCAGGTCCAGGTCTATGGAAAGGGACTGGAGAAAACAAAAACAAGTCAAATGAAAGTAGTATTCTGTTACTGGCATCATGATCCTCCTCTGTTCTAGGGCTGGAGCTGAGTGCTGATGGAGGAAGACATTTCCCCCACATTGGAGCAAACTACTGAGCTTCTGCACATCCTTAGGGGCAGCATAGGAAAAGTAACATCAGCACTTTGATGGTGAAAAAGGTCCATGCCAGCAGTGGATATTCACATAGCAATGGAGGAACCACGTGGTATGCGTCAGGCGTGGCCAGGGAAGCAGCGCAGACCCTATCAGGTGGCCGACTAGGCACCTATGGTCATTGCAAGTCAACATGAGACATCACTAATATCCTATAACTTAAGTTGGGATCTAACGATCTTGTTGGTAAGCAACAGAAAAAGAAACCGTTGTTTTGTTCCTATTACTGTGACTCTGTTCCATGTCTATGTTCCCAGATTGATGTGGTCAAGGAAGATGCAAAGACACATTGGGACAAATGTCAAGTCATGGAGTTGGACTCCAAAAGCCAACTGCAAAAGCAAAGGACGGTAGAAACACGGTTCACAGTACGACTTCGGAAATCGCTTTGAGGTTCTTCTCAATCCTAAGGACTCAATCTCTGTGAGTGCCCATGTGACCATTAACTATCACAAAAAAAGAATGGCTAATTATCCATTTGTCCTGTCACCATTTCTAAGTGGTTGGCACATAGTAGGGCTTTAATAGATAGGTGTGGAAGGGAGGGAGAGAGAGAGAGAAGCAAAGAAGGAAGGCTTAAATCACACATTCAACCGTGTGTTCGGAAAGGCCTTCACTCAGAAACCCTGCCTCCCTTCCACTTGTCAAGGTGCTGGATTCCAGCCAAGGCTGCCAGTGCTTGCCTGTGAGCACGGCTCAGTGTAATTAAACACCTGAGCTTCCCAGGAGGGAAGGAATTAAGAAGACAGCCAAAGGAGAGCCTGTGGCTTTTGCCTGTTCCTGGCCTTCCCGCTTGCAAGGCTGGGCCTGATGGACAGTCCCAGTGCCCGACAGCCCCCATCACTTTGTGTTTTCAATGCAAGACTGCAGTCTGCTGTTCTCTGTTCATTTGCACATTTGGACCTGGCTTTACAGGGAACCAGAGTTTACTGTAGTTTCTCCAATGAGTACATTCTGCCTCCTTCCTATCAAACCCAGGGAGCTCAAAGAAAGGGGGTCTGGCCCTAATTTAGGTGCTTATAATCAGACAGAGGAACATACCCCTCAGCCACCACCTGCCACCCAGCTCTGGCTCAGCCACCCCCATTCCAGCCCAGACTAGCTCCTCTTCCCATCTCCTTCCCTCAAGGAGGAACAAAAGGTCAAGGGCAAGCAGGGCATCAGCAGCTCTGCAGAACTCACTGGTGATTTTTCACATATTTGATTTTCTTTTAAAGACTCCTGCCCTTTCATTTTGCTCTTCCTACCAAGACCTTTCTCCTTGCCAAGTTTTTTTCTTGCAGTGATGGTGGGTTTTTATCACCATGTAGCTATGATTCAGAGCCAGACCTCTAGCTGATGAAAGCTAAAATTGTTCTCTCTCACCCATGCAGAGAGGACCACAATGGGGAAAAGTGAAAATGGAAACATTTTGTGAGGCTGCAAAGTCACTGTCAGGGGAGGATTTATGGAGTTGGCACTAACAGCTCCTTGTTTTGCTGCATCCTCACCAGAAGAGTTTCTTCTTGATATTTACTTCTACAAACAAAGATTGTAGAGCTCCTCTCATACGAAGCATTGTGCTATCTCTGTTCTCAATTACTAGCTTTGTGCATAACACGGTCTCCCTGCCTTTACACTCCCATCCAACACCTACCAAAGTCCCTGGTGGAATGGTGGAACAATTCAACCAAATTAATGAACAAACAATACAGATAAAGGGTAGTTAAAGAGTGGCATCAACATCAACTAACAGGCCATCTGTGGCTCTGGACCGAACACTAGGCAGAAACAAAGGTTCTAAAAGAAAAGAACCTTTACTTTCATGTATGCCATTTAATTTGCATCATTTCCATTTTCAAATGAAGGAACAGCCCCAGGAATTAGGTAGTTTGTTCACCTGGCTATTAAGTAGTACAGCTGGGATTCATATCCATGCTTATCTCTTTTGATCGCATGGACTTTCTATGCTATATGATTATAGCGATAGAAGTTTTGCTGCTGACCTAAAGTCAGCTGCACATGCAGCTTGACTGGTTTCATTGAGAGTGGAGATGGCATTCCCAAATCATCCTGATTGTCTAGTTAGTTTCCTTTCTGGGTAGCATTGATTCCAAGGGGGCTGTCCAGGAGAAAGGGGCAGTCTTTGATGGAAATAAGCTGAACACTGTCATAGGCTATGGCATTTTTGATCTAACAAACTGAGTGATATGATCCAGAAATAACTGCTGGAGTCTCCCAAGTAAAAAATCATGACTGCACCTCAGTGACTTTTCTAAATTGAAGACATCACGGAGATCTGGGTGTTAAAAAAATTCAGCAAGTTGGCCTTACTGCAATGTGTTGCAATCCCTGTCTCTTGGGACATGATAGACAGTCAGAGGTGGTCAGTCACCAAGCACTAGCCTACTGCAAAAAGAAGTCTATGGGGTTGACAAACCAAGAGGCACAGAGCAGGTGCTCAGCCCCTCTCGGATGATCACATATTTCTTTCTTCTCAATATTTGGCAGAAGGGGGGGCGTGTTTGCTTTCTCTGCAGCCTTCTGCTCCAGGGCCATCCTCATTGCTGATGATGACTACAGTGGCCAGAGTGGTAGAAAGACAATGAGCTTGGGAGTCAGATATCTGGGTTTGCAGTCTAGCTCCACCTTTCATAAGAAGGTTGATCCAGGAGAAGACAAGGACCTCCCTGAGCTTCACTTTCCTCGCCTGTAAAACTGGGATAATAATACCTATGACTTAGGGGTACTGGGAGAGGTGAATGAAGAATGTATATAAAGTGTTCCACACACAGCATATGTTCAATCGTTCATCATTATTAATACTGTTCTTACCTACCCACTGTTGCAAGTGATACAAATCCTACCCATTATTTATTGACCAACTAAAATCTCTTCTCTTTCATTACACCCTCACTGCCACATTACAGAAATGACTGTTGTCTTCCGAGGAGCCTGAAAGTTTATTTCACGAACATTTAGTGCTTGCCAGTTTCACATGGCTTTTCCTGTTTACATTTGTATTTCCCAAACTAGACTGTAAGCAAATTGAGGAAGGGATGGCATTTTATTTTTCCTGCCTTCCTCCACGCATTCAATATTTACTGAGCCCACCGTGGACCAGCGATTGGCTTACACAGCCTCTAACCTGAGGCAGCTTGAAGTCCAGTTGGGGAGACATCAACACATCAATGCAATGTGATAAATCTCAGGAAGGCCCTCAGCGGCTGGCCCAGGGCTCTCCCCGAATAAATGGGGGTGTACTGCCTGACCCCTTTGTGACCCCCTCACTGGGGAGAGGCCATTGCACATGTTCCCATAACAACCTGCCATTTCCTTAGTGGGGATTCATCTCACTATTGACTCATCTGGCTCCCCCACCAGACTGCAAGCGAAGAGGGGACAGAGCTTGTGTCTGCCTCGTGCACTGCTCCATCCTTCGTGCACACACAGTGCCTGGCACAGGGCAGGACTCACCTGAACCCAGAGGTACTCAGCTAACTGCTGACTGATTGAGGTTCTAGGGAATTGCAGGTAAATCTAACATTTGTTTTCTCGGGGACCATACTTATTTGTGTATTTTTAGAAACTATTTCCCTTGTGGGATTCCCTCCTCCCACCAATTTTAAAGAAGGAAAGGAAAATTTCTTTTCCTCTGCATGATTCTTCTCTAGCTGCCTGTAGTTGTCAGTCTAGCAATTAAGAGCCACAATAAATGCTTGACAGAAAGCAGCTGTAGAGGTGCGAAGTGTGATTAATCAAGTTCCTTTGCTGAAAGTGGAACGAAGGGTTTAACCACTCTTTTCCCAGCTTCATCCCTGCTCTTAAAGCTTTGAGGATATCCCAGGAAGGGACCAGCTGCCACATCTATTGGCTTTAGTGGGGTCTGTGGCTTCCAGGACCATGGGGTATCACTCAGCCATAAAAAAGAATGAAATTATGTCTTTTGCAGCAACTTGGATGGAACTGGAGACCATTATCCTAAGTGAATTAGTTCAGGAATGGAAAAACATATTCCAGGAATGGAAAACCATGTTCTCACGTATAAGTGGGAGCCAGAGGAAGAATGTATATGGCCATAAAAAGCAGTAATGGACATTGGAAACTAAGAAGGTGGGAGGGGGTGAGGGGTAAAAATCTACCTATTTCGTACAATGCACACTATTCTGGTGATGGTTACACTGAACGGCCTGACTGAAAGCATGATACAATATATCCACATAACAAAAAACATCTGTATCCCCAAAATTTTTTTAAATAAAAAAAAACAGCAAAATAATAGATCTTCCAGGGAAAGCACCCTCTCTCTGTCATCTCTCCACTGCCCCTTTCTTTCCCCAACTCTTTACTCTGCGCCCCCAACACACACACACACACACACACACACACACACACACACCCCGTACAGGACATTTCCCCCACCATGTTCCAAAATAACCAGCAAGGGGAGCAATAAAACATGGCCAAGACTTTGTTGTCAGATAAAACTGGATTCAAAACCCAGTTCAACCACATCTTAAACTGTGACCTTGAGTAAGTTATTTTGTGTCTCTGAACCTCAGTTTTCTTAGCTGCAAAACAGGAATAAGAACGTCCACTGATGGGGTTGTTGGGCAGTAAAAAGTTCCCAGCATGACACCTGGCATGTCTTGAGTGCTCAGCGCATGACTGTTTCTAGTCCCTTCTCCCCTTCTCCAGAAGCAGCTTTCCTGCTGCTCCTGCACCCCATCCTGCCCAGGGAAGATCCTGTCAGTCAGGCCTGGACAGTGAGTGATTCCTGCAAGGCCTCCCAACCACATGAAATGACTTCTCACTTAAGAGTTTCCCATAACTTGCTCTGCAGTCAGGCCAGGTTTTTTTTAAGCTTTATATCTAGGGAAGCTCACATCCAGATATACTTATATTTAATAACCTATACATTAAAAACTATAATGCATTTGAGATTTTATGTAAGTTCAAATTATCTTAAAGTAGAGCACACCCAAAGGACTAATAAATGGTTGAGAAACATTATTGTTTGTTGAGTCCGATAAATGTAAGAGAGGAAACACAGAAGCAGAGAGAGAGCTACTCTTATTTAAACACCCCATGTGGAAACACTGGGCTAGATACTTTGCATCATTATTTTATTTTTCCATCCCCAAATGGTACCTCCACTTCCAGTTGAGGAAACTACCCAAGGTCAAAGCATTGATTGAGGGTAGCAGTAGGCCTAGAAAAGCCCCCACTCTTTCCTGCACTCCAGCAGCATGTGGCCAGGCACAAGGAGACAAGGAAGAGCAGGGAAACCACAAGTCCTACCCTCCAGAAGCTTCAAGTCTCACCAGAGCTGGATAAAATATACAGCAGGCAGAAAAAATAACTATGATGTCATAAGATTGTTCATAGAGCAGTATAAAGTAAGTGCAAGTGAATAGACACAAAAGAGGGTCCATCAGCCTTAGGAGCACAAAGTAACTAAGGGTTGAGAACATGGTGGGAGTAACCAGAGTTAGTTTTTTGGAGGAGAGAAGAAAGGGAGGAGAGGAGGAAGACAGAAGTAGTCTGAGGTTGTGTCAAAGATGGGAATATCCAACTGAAATGCACAGTGGCAAGTAGAACTTTTAAAAATAGTAGGTTCTAGAGAAAAATAAGCTGATTCTCTGGCTAGAAAAGAACTCTAAGAATAAATGAGAAATGAAAGGTTATTTCTCCCACAGCATTCTGAACACTGCCCCACTTCCCAAAATAAACATAAACCAAAAATGAAATTAAACAGCCTTCTCATGCTCCTGAGAAAGGAGCAGCAATTATTATTTTCTTTTTTCTAAGAACAGGAAATAAGGAATTAACTTGGAAGAGCGAGAAACAATCACTGTTATTAACAATAAAATCGTGGCATCTGAATTTTAAACTTTTTCTAAGAGCTGTCATACATCATTATCCCATTTAGTTTTCACTTCCACCAAGTGAGATTATTAGGATAGCCTCTTACCTCTAATCCCCATAAAAATTAAAGGGTGCAACCCAAAGCACAGAGCAGATCCAGGACTTGAGTCTCTCAATTAGCAATCAGAGATAAAGCTACAGAAGCATCTGCCTGTCCTGGAAGGCCAATTGTTCCTGGTATTAATTGAGTGAAGAAGAAGAAAGGGAAGAAAGTTGAGGCAGACATCGTTAGTCATCTCCCAGTATCTGTTGTCCTTGTTTATATTACTGTACTTTTACCTGGGCACATGCTCTACCTGGGCACATGACCACTAAAAGTAAAGCCTATATTTCCCAGTCTCCCTTGCAGCTCAGTGTGGCCAGGTTACCAAGTTTCAGCAAATGATGTGAACAAAAGTATTAGACAACTTCCTAGTCTTGTTCTCAAAGGCAAGGAGTGTGGCCAACCTTCCCCTTTCTACTTTCTGCAATAAGAACATATGGCTGAAGTTAGAACAGCCATATGGGATCCCCATATGGAAGTCATGTGTTGAATACAGCAGCAGAGCTGGGTCTCTGATGACTGCAGAGTGGCCAGACCAACCCTAAGCTTTCGGGAAGCCTTGTTGATGCCACTATTACTTTGGGTCTTCGTCCAGCAGCAGAATCCATATGCTATAAAAAAAAAGAAGCTTTGCCAATAGCACTGAAGACTCCTTCCAAAACTCCAGGCTTTCTCAACTGGCCAGATTCAACACATCAATAAATATTTATTAAGAGTCCCCTGTGTGTTTGAAGTCTCTTAAAAGTATCATTATAACCTCCTGGGAGCAGTAACCCACATCATTTTAGAAAAACCAGTATATTGATATAGAATGCAAAAATGGATATTCAGCAAAAGTGAAATGGAAAGAAATAAGAAATCTTTAAACGAGGTCATGAAGGAGGCAGGGAAAAACCCCCATTTGAATGCAAGTGACAATCCAAACTGAAGTGAGGCCACAAAGCACACTGCTCGGGTACCAGTGGCTTACGTAGCAGGGTCAAGTGTCCAGGGGTGCAGTACCTAGTGTCCCTTCCCCCTAGGAGAGAAGACAATATAAGGAAACCACTAGGGGGAGGCCCAGCTGCTGTCTGGGAGCACCCCGGCCTGGGGGGAGGTTGCCTGGAGCACTGATCAAGATGGCATCTGGCCCAGAAGAAGAACTAGAAGGAGAGGTTCTCCGGACCAAACAGATGCTCACGAGAGTCCCTTTGGCAATGACATTTAGCTAGGGTTTTAAGGAGCTGGGGTGGAGGAGGACGGGGAAGGAAGGACTGAATTCAAAGAGACAGGTGTTGTGCAGTGCTGAGGTAGGACACCAAATGTCAGGCTTGGGGGAGGAGAGCGTCTGGAGGAGTAGGATGTCTAGACCCCCTGCCATTATCAGAGAGAAAGGAAATGGATGTGGCTGACTTACAATGACAGGATGACAGCAGTGACATTATGAGGAAAGAATCAGAAAAGTGCAAAGCCCATATTTAGAAAATGGGAACTGTCTCTTAACCGTCAAATTCTCCCTGGAGAGCTCCCTCAGACAGGGCCGTGTCCCTAACCTGAAACTGAGACCTCCCAGATAAATGGACCCTTGCCCTGACAATGCTTCCTCTTTTGAGGGATCCCTGGGAGGCCAGGACAAGGCTCAGCCACGGTGATGACGCCATCTCTAGGCCTTTGTCATTGTCTGGTGGGCCGATAGGGCCTATCTCTGTCCTTCCCACCCGCCTCCACCACCAGACTGTCGGCTCCTTGGGACCACCAGCTATGGCGGGAGTCGCTGAATCCTTGGCACCTAGCCTGGTACCTGTCGGGGAAGGCAGTATGTGCCTCTTGAATGGGGGACATCCTCTCCCGGATGTCACAGAGAGGGCTGGTGTGGCCTGTGCTTCTTTCAGCATCACCAACACATAGGAGAGACGTGCGCAAAAAAGCGAGTCTATTCACCACACCTCAGGGTTAGTCCTTGCTGGAGATTGTGCCGGACCCACGCAAGGAGGGCAGGGAGACCAGAGCAGGGGCTGGTGTGTCCCTGGTCCAGGCCAAGACCCCAGAATGGAAGTTGGACCTAAAACCAAGCAGCTGGAGATATCATAGATCCCTGAAACACAGAGCGAATCACAAAACCTCATTTTAGCCAACAGTTTTCACCTTGCCTAATGCAAATTTTTTTAAATCAGAACTGAGAAAGATGGGCTAGCTTGAAAATAGTTTTCTTGCTTCCTGGCATCCTCTGGGGAATTAGCTAAGTTGTAATGAGATGTTAAAAGCATAGATCAGGGAGGAAAGGCAACAGAAAGCTTGGATAATCTGTATTATGGCTAATACACTGCAACAGAATAGCCAAGACATATTACTAAGGCATGTAAAATTCAATGCAAAGAGGTAAAAATCATAATGTACCCGGTAATTCAAAAGCCCACTGGCTTTGTGTCTCTTTTCACCCCTTAAGGAATGCTAGGCCTGACTGCCAGGGTAACGGGGAGGAAGGCAGCCCCAAGCCCTCGGCATAAACACGGGCTGCGGTCAATGCTTCCCATCACTAGAGCTCTCCATTCTGGTGCCAGTCCAATCCTGGGAGCTGTACAGGAAGGAGGTAAGTGTGCACATGTGTACACACGGGCAAAGCAAGATAAACAAGAACCCCATAAATCTAATAAGACATCAGCAATTGTCCTGAACAAAGGTTGTTTGGAATGTGAGTTTACGATGATAATTACTAACGCATTACACAGAGTGCAATAACTTTCCCGTTAGCACAGAATTTGTCAGACGTGTGTCACACGGAGACTAGGACAGCTGTAACGGTAAGTGACAGGTTGCTGAAAAACATCTCATTTCCTAAGCACCTGGTCCCCTGAGTCTGTACCATAATCTTGTTTTTAAATTAACATAACAACAAATAAGCAGAGAAAGTTTCCATGGCGGAAACTGCTGGCTTGTTAAAGTTTACGGAGAGAATTTTCAATGTGTCAGTGTGTAAACGTGGAAAGACTGTGGCAGTCTGTGTTGTTAGACCATACATCACAGGACAGAGGCCTGGTTCTGAATCCTTTCTCTCCTTCCCACTAGCCCCATGTTCTTGGGAAAGTGAGTTAAACTTCTCTGAGCCTCCATTTCCTTATGAAATGGAGATAATAATCTCTAAAGCAGGGGTCCTCAAACTTTTTAAACAGGGGGCCAGTTCACTGTCCCTCAGACCGTTAGAGGGCCGGTGGAGAGTGCGGCGCACATTCCGCACATGCGCACTGTGGGCCCAGGATGAGTTGGCTGCTAAGCAGGACAGGCAGCGGCAGCAAAAACACCCGGCGGGCCCGATAAATGTCCTTGGCAGGCCGCATGTGGCCCACGGGCCATAGTTTGAGGACGCCTGCTCTAAAGTATACAGTTGTCAGCAGAAATCGTGTGTAGCATACTTAGCACAGTGCCTAGAAAATAACAAGTGTTCAGGAAATGGTGTTAAATAGAAGTGCTTGACTAAACATCATAGTTGGCTGCATAATGCAGAGGTGACTACCCATGTATTACACTTTTTAAAAAAAGAAATAGAAACATCTGACTCTGAGAAGGTAGGGAGAGAAAAGAGGTAGTAAAAACTGAGGTTTTCCCTGGAGACTATACCCAAGAAATTATGTTCTCCATAGAAGAATGGCTTTGGAAAAAAACAAATTGCTTGTCCTTATTTTATATGCCACCAGAACTGTTTTCTTTTCTTCCAGGTAAGAAGTTGCAGGGAAATCTACTCTTATTTGAAGGCCTCTGGGGAGCCCATGAAATGGAGCTCATTTTCTAACTGACCACTCTTAGCGAATTCTCTGTAATGGATGTAATGAGGTCTTTAGATTGACAAAGTGTCTCATCTCCCCCGTAGAAGGAAATCACATCCTGTCCGGGGTACGGTGTATCTGGTTGTTTATCAGGGTGCCCCAAGGCTGACAAAACCCCAACAAGCACGTCCTAAGAAATAGCTGCAGTTACAGCTAAAACAGTTTTAGAAGAGCAAAGGTCTTAAATCTTTTTCTGTGCCATGAGAAAGCACCTCAAGTTCTAATTAAGCTGAAGCAATTAGCCACCCACAGATCCTTAAGGCTGCTTCCCATGGCCAGGCAATCATCTCTATTAAAACCCATTTTAAAATAAGGAGCAAACCCAAAAGCTCCATTGGCACATGCTTCTCACAAATCAATTATCCCCTTGGACACGTTCTGTAAATACTCTCAGGCAAGCTCTGCCTGCAGAGAGGGCTGCATCAGACATGATGAGATAGCTGTGTAAAAGGAGGTGGGAAGCAGCACATGTGACAATTTGGGGCAACAAAGTCCACTCGCAAAGTGGGATGCTGGATCTCTGGTCAGTTCGACAAAGCAAGACAAGCTGAAGCCTCAGGTGTCCCTGGCTGGTGTCACAATTAATTCATCGACTGCACGCTGAAGGAGCAAGTCAAGCAAAAAGGTTTCTGCCTGTGGAACCAGAGCCCAAGAGTCCTCCAGAGTAACCAGACCACTGTCCAAACCGAGACTTCACCAGAGGACTGTTCTCTCCCACATCAATCTGTCACTGAAGTGCCAACAGGGTGCACTTGGCACTTTCCCAATGAGTTGAAGCCACATAAGTGCATTTACTTTCTCCCTCGCCCTCCCCCCAGTTAGGTTCACTCCTACCTAAGTCTCCCTCTCATTCTTGTTTTCAGCCAAAACTTGTTTCTAGACTCAGCAATGGGAATAGCTACACAGTGGTTAATGGATAAATGATTCAGATTTAGGTATCTTCCTCAAGAACTAGCGTTGTTTTTCAATGCAGCTAAGTTACTCCAATAACCTATTATTTCTCAACCCAATAACAGCCTTTTTTTTCTGTGTGTGTTTTTCTTTCTTTTTTCTTATTTTTGAGTTGGAAAATTTCTCAAATATCAAGCAGACATCAGAAATGTTGATCTAGACTAGCACTATCCAATAAAAATAAGATTTAAAATTTTCCTAGGGGCCACATTGAAAAGAAAAAAAACAATTAAATTATAATGTTTTATTTAACCCAATATAGCTAAAATATTATTATTTTGACATATAACCAATATAAAAGATAATTAATGAGATGTTTTACATTCATTTTTCATAGATTCTTGTTCTTCTACGATATTGGGCTGTACAGATCTAGAGCTATATTTAAATCAACCTAATTTAGCATAATGGCTGTAGTTACCAACGGTGTATGTATACAGGAAATTTTAAAAGAGTAGACTTCAAGTGCTCTCACCAAAAAAAGGTGACTATATGAAGAGATGGATATGTTAATTTGCTTCACTGTAATAATCTCACTATGTATATGTACAGTATATCAAAATGTCACATTATATACCTTAAATATATACAATTTTTATCAAAAAGGAAAAAGAAATCCAGACATGGAAAGACTTCCATACTTCACTATTCTATGAACAGTTTACCAAATTGTATGTGTAGCATGATCTCATTTTAACTTTATAACTTTTTAAAAAAGTTATAAAGTTAACTTTTAACTTCATAACTTTTTTAAAAAGTTATAAAGTTAACTTTTAACTTTATAAAAATCTGTATCTGTGTGTTCAGATATGCATAGAAAACAGCCTTGTAAGAGAAGACACTAAAAGTAATAGCAGTTATCTCTGAGGTGTAGAATTATGGACAGTCTTTATTTTCTACTTTGTATTCTTTTGTATTTTCTATTTTTTTTTTGTAGTGAGCATGTACTGCTTTTATTAGAATAACTGTAAACCTAGTCTTCAAAAAAAATTTTGTCCCTTCTTTTAAGTTATTATACCCCTGAGCCCGTGGGCACAGTAGATATTGCCCGTTTCCAGCGAGCAGAAAAAGATGGCCAAACAGCATGTCCCTACCAGCCCTGTCCCAGCAGTGTCGTACTCACAGCCAATCATCATGATGGCCACCGCAAAGATCTTCTCGATGTCTGTGGATGGGGCGATATTCCCAAAGCCCACACTGGTGAGGCTGGTCATGGTGAAATACAACGAGGAGATGTAGACAGAATTCTTGCTGGGACCTCCTTCCCACTTCCCTGAGCCAGACCCGTTAAATTGGTAAGGGGTGCCAATGTCCATCGCCAGTTGGTAGAGCCAGCTGTTGTTGCGGATCGTCTTAGTGTCCTCGTCGAAGATCTCATAGTCCCCAATGCTGTACCAGATGCAAGCCATCCAGTGTGCAGCCAGCCCGAACACGCAGACCAGCAGGACCAGCACAGCGGCTCCGTATTCAATGTAGTGGTCCAGCTTTCGGGCCACTCGCCCAAGACGGAGCAGCCGGACCACTTTCAGGGAACTGAACAAGCTGCTGATGCCCTATGAGAAGAGGGACATGGCGTCAAAGGACCAAAAGAGCCAAAGACATTACTCCTTGCCCTCCTCCCCGCCTGCACCATTACTTAAAGCATAGTGTATTTCTGTGAGATGCAATATTATACAATGCTTAAAAAAAATAAAATTAGAATTCTATTCCAAGATTTGTGGAATGGAGATTTCCACTACCTTTTTTTCCTACTTCCATTGAAAAGCAAATAAATAAGCAAACAAACAAAACAAATATAATTAGAATTATATTTTGCATGAGTAAACAAATATATGAGCGCCTTTCCATGTCATAACTTACTTTAAAACAACTTTTAAGGGTTGCATATTTTGTATTGCATAATATTGCATAACATTTTATTATAGTTATATTGTACATAAGTATGCAAATATATATGTGTTGGAAAATGGTTAGGAAACACACCAAAACATTAACAGTGGTTATTGCTGCATTATCAAGTTATGAAATTACAGGAAAATTTTTACTATATTTGTATGTTTTATATATTTATTTACTTAATTTCTGTAATTATGATTATTACTTTTATAATTTAGAAAAACAAATACCCCCAAAAAGCTAAAAATGAATTAAAGAAAGAGCTGAGAAGAATAGAAAAATAAGATTCTATTTTCTCAGGAAAGTTATACATTCTGGAAAGGCTACATCTCTTCTGTCAGGCCAGGGATCATACAATCAGACACCATCTATTAATACTTAACACAATCAATCAAGGAACCTGAGAGCTAAAAGGAACCTCCTGATTTCATCTGGTCAAAGCTCTACCCTTTGTGTCCACTGATCCTACCCAGCCGGGCCTATTCTCCAAATGGTCGTTCTGCAGGGAATAGCATCATGGTGTAAAAAGAATCCCAGAGTAGAAATCGGGACAATGAGGTCTGAGACCCACACTAACCACTAACTTGCTACAAATTTGGATAATTCGGTTACCTCTGGATTTCCTTCTCTAGACAACGAGGGTGGTGGATTGAGGAACTCTAAATTTTCTCCACATGCTAACATACTTTTATCGGCAAAGAGAACCAAAACATTTTAGAGAAGTCGTACTGTTTAAACCCCTAAATACTCCTATTCTAAGACAATTTCAAGATTATATGCAAGAGAAATCGCCATTAGCTTTTTACTACTTCCATTAAAAAGCATATAAACAAGCAAACAAAACAGAGACATTTCTTTGAATCAAGACCTTGTCCTCCCTTATATAGCAAAAATCCAAGGAAGGAGGATGTGTCCTTCATCAAGCAGACTGAATGGTTTTTCACTATCTAAACACCAGACAGTTTCTAGGTCACTACTATTCTCCCTTGTCCACTATCCTCTTAAATACAACAACCCAAGGGTCAAGTTATGTCACAGACAGAATGAAAATGTATAAATGCTCTCTGATAAGCCTTTATCAGAGACTCCACCAAGACTGTTTCCTCTTCTTCGATATGCAGCTAAACTATATTTTCCCATCTCCTTCCATGTGGGTGGGTCCCTGGGACTAGTTTTCACCAGTGGAATGTGAGGTGAAACGCGTGTCGCTTCCAGGCCAATGCAGTTAAAATAAGTGTGCTTTCTCTACATGCTCTCTCCTCCCCTAGAATGCCTTTCGGATGAGGCTAGTTAGATCTTGAGGCCATGTATTAAAGATGGTGGACCCACCGCATGAAAGGAGCCTGGGTCCCGGAAGGACTACATGGAACACCGCTTACCCCCAATCAACACGAATTGTATTGTGACATAAATGAGAAAGAAACCTCTGAAAGAAGCCACTGAAACTCTGGGGGACATTCATCACAGTAGGTAGCATTACCCTACCCTGAAAAACACAGAGCCCTTCTGAACACATACACTGTACGTGGCACAGCCTTGGCAACACAGACCAGAAATCAGGTTGTCACACAAATTATCTTTGTTGAGGTGAGAGTGGGAGAGAAAAGAGATGTATGGCCCATTAAAAAACAAAACAACAGTTTCACACCCATAAAACTTACAACAGAAATGATCATTTCTTGTCTAACATACACAAGCAAATGGCTGGATGCAAGAATAATAAAGGATTTTTCTAGACCAAGGGACTACATTGCCAGGGTCAGTCTCATCCAAACTATTAACTTTGACAAAGTTTACTGTTGGTATATCCAATATTCCTCCCCTGGGTCTCCTTTTCCCTCTCTGTGCTTTTCCAAAAAACCTGCTATGCAGAAAGGGCTGAGAAAATCCTCATATTAAGGGGCAAAAAGCTAATGAGGATAAATGGATATCCTCTCTCCACAGGGCACTTACATTCTGGCAGAGGAGAAAACCTTGGGAAAACAACTTCCCATAGTGGAAGAATTAAAAGCACCTACAGCCTGCATGAAGGAGATATTTTAGGAGGCAAAGGAGCCTTTTTGATGACTCAGAAATCACACATCATGCAAGCAGCCACCTCCTCTCCACCTCCTCATGAGGAGGTCCCTGAAATCATTTTCCAAAGCAGTTCTACTCTGAAGCAGAACTTACTGCCTTGGGCAAAAATGTCTTGTTATTTTTCCTCACTCATACTCAATCCAAAGCAACATGTATGGAGAACCTACTATGTACTCCTTGTGCTAGTGCCACAGGGAAGAAATTAAAACGACACTTCGCCTCCTTGTTCACTATTGTATCTCCAGTGCCTGGAATATGGAAGGTGTGCAATGGGAAGAAAGGAAGGAGGAATTAAAAGCATAATAACTAGTGAGAGATACAAGATATGATCAGCGAAAAGATCAGGGGTCCTCAAACTTTTTAAACAGGAGGCCAGTTCACTGTCCCTCAGACCGTTGGAGGGCCAGACTAGAGTTAAAAAAAAAAACTATGAACAAATTACTATGCACACTGCACATATCTTATTTTGAAGTAAAAAACCAAACGGGCAAAAACATCTGCATGTGGCCTGCGGGCCATAGTTTGAGGACGCCTGGAAAGATATTTCTACATAATAACTGCTAAATTGGAGAGCTAAGAAGCATAGCATACATCTAGTCCTCTGCATCCACTGAAGTACAGAGAAAAAAAAAATTCAGCTAGTCTAACTCCTCTGAGTTCAGCAATGTCCACTAGAGCTCCCTTAGGGAATGGTCATCCAGCCTATCCTGGACCATTCCCCTTGACCACTGCTACATTCTACCTCTGAGGCTCCCATTCTGTGGCAGTCATTCATGGAAAGAAACCATGGGGAGAACAATGGGGATCCCGTCACCTTTCCTATCTCCTTCTCACTTCATCTCTCCTCCCTTCTCCATCCCTTCCCAGTGGCCACCACAATGCATGCAATCACTACCCAAAGGCCATGCAATCCTCTAGCCATACACTCTACATGTCTCACACATCCCACATAGTAGGTGCACAATTATAACACTGTGCCTACTTGGACTGGTCCCTCAATCAAGAATGCCCAGAATTTGTGTTTCTCTGTACTTGTCATTCTTCAGACTTGTCAGCACCTACACCCTGAAGCCTTTCATGACTGCCCGGTAGTCACAACCAGTCACTGACTCTTCCACATGTAGACAGTATTCTGTACTCATGACCACTTGAACACATTGCCTTGCATTAGTTTCCTCTACCATTTGCCCAACTGTACCAGGAACTATATCTTCCTGAAGGCAGAAGCCATTTGTTATCCATTCTAGAAGCCCCACGTATTGGGTTGAATAGGGTCCCCCCCACCACCAAATTCCATGTCCTTCTCCAAACCTCAGAATGTGAGCTCATTTGGAAATAGGTTCATTGCAAGTATAGTAGTACTGGAATAGGGGAGACCTTTAATCCACTATGACTAATGTCCTTATAAGGAGAGAAGAGATGGGCACAGAGGGAGAATATCATGTAACAGATGCAGATCCAGTGACTAGAGTGATGCATTTCAAGACAAGGAATGCCAAGGATTGCCAGCACCACCAGAGGCTAAGAGAAAGGCATGCGATACATTCTCTCCATAGCCTGGCAATACCTTGAATTTAGATTTCTAGCCTCTAGAACTGTGAGAAAATAAATTTCTGCTGTATTAATCCACCCAGTTTGTGGTAGCATGTTACAGCAGCCCTAGGAATCTGATACCCCCCCCTGCAAGGTCTAGAGCACAGTGCCCTTTCAGAAAGGGTCTTGAACATTTTCTAAACTAAATTGAAGAGTCTGAATTATTAGAGAAATCTTACTCAGTTTAAGGAATATAATATAAAACAAGCATTTCTTCATTGTGTTATTTATCTATGTTTACAATGATACTCTATTACATAGTTGTGTAAGTTATCTTTTATTACATTAACAGCTGGAATTCTAGATGTTTAAAAGCATTTCAAGCTATTAATTTGAAAGTTTTTTTTTTTTCTGACTTGCCTGAAGTTCAGTAGAATGAGATAAATAAAACAGAATACTCCAAACATTAAAAAAAAATTAGTACACTAACAACTTAATAGCACCATATGGTAGAGAATCACATTTCCCCCAGAGACTTCTTGCATCAGAAAACTACATTGGCCCTAAACTGCCACAAACTGTGCATGCCCACCAGGAACCAAGTGGAGCTACTTCACCTGGCATGCACCATCACAGAGCTTGAGAATCAGCCTGCCAGGAAGCCCCTACCCCAGCAAAACTGTGCCACTGTCTGCACTAACAACTGCGATCTAAGCCACTGAGGCACTCATTGTCAGATGCTGCTGACAATGATTGCAGCCAAAAAATCACCTGGAGACTACACTACTGCACCTGCCCAGAACAAAAGCCAAAGTGCCCTACCCAACTGACACCATAGGACACACCTAAAGAAAAGAGTCCTTCCCTATGAAAGCCACTCCATAAAACTGGAAGAGGTGACAGTTTCACCAAATGTGCAGATATCAATGTAGGAACACATGAAACATGAAAAGCAAGGCAACATGACACCTCCAAAGAAACACAATAACTCTGCAGTAACAGACCTCCAGAAAATGAAATCTATGAAGTGACTAAAAAGGAATTCAAAATAATGAACTTAAAGAAACAAAGGTAAAAAAGATATTCTATAATAAAGACATCTGCACTCAAACGTTTATGGTAGCACAATTCACAATTGCAAGGATGTGGAGGCAACCCAAGTGCTCATCATTATATGAGTGGATTAATAAAATGTGGTATATACATAACATGGAATACTACTCAACTACAGAAAACAATGGTGATCTACTACCTCTTATATTAACCTGGATAGAGATTGAGCCCATTCTTGGAAGTGAGGTATCACAAAGAGGGAAAAATATCCACCACACATACTCGCCATCAAACTGGTACTAACTAACCAACACTAAGGTATTCAAATGGTAGTAATACTCATTGGGTGCCGGTCGGGGGTGGGTTGGGGAGTAAACCCACACTAATGGAAGCAGAACACATTGTATGGGGGAGGGACATGTTGGTAGCCCTGGCTTGGGTGGTGCAAATGCATTACATGTAACCAAAATGTCTGTACCCTCATAATACCCTGAATTAAAAAAAAAAAAAAAGATTAAAAAAAAATAGTGACATACAAGAAAATACAGACAAACAATTCAATAAAAATCAGAAAAGCAATCCATGACCTGAATGAGAAATTCAACAGACATAAATAAAAAAGAACTAAACAGAAATCTTGAAGCTGAAGAATTCAATGAATAAAATTGAAAATACAATCGACAATGTCAACAGACTAATGAGAAGAAAGAATTTCAGAACTTGAAGAAAAGTCATTTGACTTTTTAGTAAGACAAAAGAAAAATATAACACATCCCTACTTAGAACCACTAGACAACATCTCCTACTTTCTAACGGGTAAAATTAGTTTAGCAAACAGGTCCTTTGTAATTTGGCCCTGGGCAGCCCCACCTCTCACTACTTCCCTCCGAGGCCTCCTCTGCTTTAGTGATACCAGGTTATTTGTGGTTCCACTACCACATTATGCCCTCATCATGCCTTCACTCATGCCATTCCTTCTACCGTGTTTCCCTGAAAATAAGACCTACCCATAAAATAAGCCCTAAGCAGGATTTCCAAGCATTTGCACAATATAAGCCCTAACCTGAAAACAAGATCTAGTGACGGACATGCCTACGCAGTGTATCTGCACAACCCATGCATTTCTTCGTGGAGCAGTAAAGAAGACGAGCAGCCCTTCTCATCTGCACCACAGTGACAGCTACTATCCCAGAGGTGACCGGGAGGTTCGGGCAGCCCCACCAACAAGGTCGGCTCCCCCTGTAAGGTCCCGGCCATCCTGTGCGTACTGCAAGCTGAGGTTTTGAGGGGAAAATAACACATCCCCTGAAAATAAGCCCTAGGGTGTCTTCTTGAGGAAAAATAAATATAAGACCCTGTCTTATTTTCGGGGAAACACAGTATCTCAAATACTGTCCCCTTGGTTGTCTGTCTGGAAAACTCATCCTCAAATACATTTTTCAATATTCCAGTAGCAAGATCAGTCACAACATCTTGATTACTAAAAACTATCACTGTATAAAGTATGAAAGTAGTTTACTTTTTAAAATAAATATTAGAGGGATTTGACCTTATTCCCAAAATATCACTCTCACTTGAATTCTAATTTGTTCTCTTGACCTACAGAGAAATAAATATAGCTATGGTAGCATCTTAGAAACTGTCAATCAGATATCAAACACAAGAATATAACCCTCTGCATATGTCTTAATGAAAGAAACATTGAGAACTGCTGGCCTAAGACACAACAGAAACAGTCACCTCTTTGTGACAACTCTCTGGATATACATAGGCAGAGCTCGACCTGTCCTTCCCTCTGGACTCCCATGAATGGTCTGTCATTCATTCTTCCAACAAATTCTCCTTCGGCACCTAACATGAGTCACGTGTAGTTTCAAGCACTGATGTGACAAACTAGACCAAAATATTTGCCCTTCTGGGACTTTCATTTGATTGGGGGGAGACAGACAATAAACAGAATAAATAAGTAAATGCTATTTTATATGATGATAAGATGAAAAATTAGGCAGGAAATGAAAATAAGAGGTGCCAGGAAGAAGGGTGATAGTGTTATATAAGGTTGTGAAGGAGAACTCCACTGAGATATCAGCATTTAAGTAAAAATGGAGATGAGCACGCACACCACGTGAGTATTTGAGTGAAGCATGTTCCAACAGAAGGATCAGCAAGTGCAAAACTCCTGAGGCAGGAATGGCATTTGTCACGCTTTATATTAGGCTGCCAGGCCCTTGAGGTCAGGAAGCACACCTCCAATGAGAGTAATAATTAACATCTACTGAATGCTTCCGGAGTGCCAGGCAACAGTAAGCATTTTACATGCATTATCTCACTCCTCATAAGCTTCTGAGGTTAAGTATATGATATATGCAACTTGCAGTGGAAGAAACTGATACACGGTATTTTTTTTTAATTCAATACTGGGCAATACGTTTAACTCAAGGGCCAAAAGTCAAGAAACAAGCATTCTCCATCACTACACACGGCTGCCTTCTACATCTCCTCTCAGAAAATGAGGGTCAGCAAAGCCCAGGCAAAGAAACATGGGAAAAGAGAAAAAGGGGAAGTGCAATGTATCTAGTGTGCCCGGGAAGGTGGTGTCTCCATCTTCTTTTCTGTAAACTGCTCCACCAGCATGGTTCATCCCGGATCATTTTAATATCATGACCATCTTCCTTCATTGGGATAAGCGGACGTGTCACTGCCACACACAGGGTTAAAGTCCCTGGGACACCCTGGTAATTTATTCTGAGCACAGTTTAGTGTTCTATATTATGAATGCTAACCAAATTCAGAATCCAAAGAGGCTGCAAAGACCAGAAGCAACAGCACCAAGCACAGTGCCACGAGTGCCATCCTTGTCACAGCTGGCCATGGGGACACAGTGAATCCCGTGCCAGTGTGATGAACATGGGGCACTACAGGCTGGGGTGTCAAGGAGAGACTCACCCAAGGTGGGGTGGGAGTATGGTGGGGGAGGGGCAGTGGAGAGGGGATGGGCAGGGGGAGGTGGCAGGAAGAGGAGCAAGGAAGGGTCAGGGGAAAGAACTGGGAAAGGTAGGGAAGGAGACAGGTGGTAAGACGAGGGGGGAGGGGGGAGGGGGCCATGGGACGGAAGCCAGGAGGGAAAGCAGAGGAGGGTGGGTGGTTGCTACCTCACTTGATACACAGTATTATCTGTCCAGTCTGGCACAGGTAAAAATGGCAGGGCTAGATTCCAACCCAGATCAACTGACTTCCAAGAGTATGTTCTTAGCCCTTTGCCCTACAGACAGCACCTTTCATTCCCCATCTCTAGAGTTCTAGCTCCCTGCCGATGCTCAATGTTTGTTGGGTGGAAACCTCAACTGCATCTGGCAAGGAGAAGTTGTGACAGTAGTATATCTCGTGGTCTGTTACAAGGATTTACTACTTTATTAACAGAGCTCGGCTTGTTTGTTGTCTTACAACAGAGATGATGTTAAGAATAAATGTTCCGTGATGATCCCACCGCTCCGAGAACGGCGAAGCCATTTCAACTGTGTAATGGAATAAATTGGCTTACTAGATTCTATTGGAAGTTACTCACTGAAGCTTAAATATAATTTGCTTCCCATCCATCACTTCAACATTTTACTTTAGGCTTGTTTAATTCGATTCGGCAATCATTTCCTGAAAACGAAGGACAGGAAGACACAGGCAAGAGCTACCGGTGATACAAAAACAATGAGGAGACAATTCCCTGCCCTCAGGTTGCCTACCATCAGCACGGAGGAAACACAGCCTGCAAACGGCAGTGCAATGGCAAACACAAGTCAGCTGCCACCGTAAGGACTCAAGCAGCCCAAGTCCTGTGGCTGTACATACACAGAACTTTCTTCCAGTTCATTCAACAGGTCTGTTGGCCATATTCAGGGGAAGGATGTGGTTGCTAAGAGGAGCTTTTAACCAAAACTGGGCTAGCTTGCAGACTTCCATTTGTTTAATCCAATAATGCGTCCAGAAGGCACATCTGCAATCTCCAAGGAAAACAATCATTGAAGGAAGTTTAGAAATATTGTTTAAAATCATCCACTTCCTTTTTGTTTACAATTCAAACCATGAAATAAACTGTGTATTCAGTTGTGATATTATACATCGGGCTCTTTTTCCTTCTAGAGGCCTTGAAAATTGAAATCTTTATCACTGGCCAAATAAAATCTGACAGATACAGAATAGAAAATCTGGTTTTATCAAGGCATCTCTCCATCTTCTCAGAATACTAATCTCGGGTTTTCTTCTTCCGAGAAGTGAAATGAATCTAAATAGCTTAGAATGTAATTTCTCTTATTCTAGAAGAAGCAATAAAATCCTGTTGTGTCCTACAGCTCTGACACTGATGCAGAATTAGCCCTGTCCTTAATTTGCTTTAGGATAATATGATTTAAATTTTCAGAGGTGACAACATGTCAGGGTCTGGTGGGGGTGAAAACCCCAATTACTTTCATAAGGGTTGTGTCTATAGGCATTTTCGACACCGGGCCTCAGTATTGGTCCACTCACCACTTCCCTGGCCAGAGTTCTTGACACAGAATAGCACTGACATTAGGGAAGCATCACCTTGACTAGTAAGATTCAAAGAAACTTGGGCCTCCTGACCACATGTGTTGACACTATCTATTTAACGCAGAGGAGAGGTGCAGATGATTCCCTATGCAATCTAATTTGGCCTTAAAAGAACACAAACTCTGCCCCCAAACATAATCCACTTCAGTCTCATCCTTACCCAAGACCAAGATTCAAGTAAGAGGGTGGAAGCCACTCAAATGTGTAGCTTTCTGATAAGTTCCAGAAATTTGCAATATGGCCTGAGGCCTCCACTGGGGACAGCAGGGAGGCTCAAGATGCTGGTTTCGCTATGCAGAATGTTCCCCAGAATTTGGGGAGCCTGGTATGGCAGCCCAAACACCTGGGTTGTAGCTGTGAAAACTGGGAAGGGCGCTAAGTATTCCCAATGTTCAGGGACTAGCTTGTCTGTGTTGGGCAAATCAAAGCCTGGCAGTGGGGAGAGCACCCTTAGGAAAAGAGCTTGGCCAGCCACTGGGCACACTCCTGAGGGACCACAGGGAAATCAAAGCAGGGTCCCATGGAGAATGCCATGAGGGTGAACTTGACCCCATGACACTTCTGAAAGGGACAAGGAGAAACAGAAGATTCTCAGAAGACAGCATGATCCTAACTCAGGGATTTCTAGGTTTATGGTAATAAGGGCTTCCGTCCAGCTAGGAGGATGATCAGCATTTTACCTTTGATATTGTTCATGGTTTGTCCAGCTTCACAAATAGATTTAAAGCCCTTGAGGGCCATTCCTCCTTGCAGCTCAACAGAGAGTGGTGTGACACTACTAATCACTCTAGACTCTCTCATTCTGGGAAGCAACTGACACACACGGAGCTCCACTCTACTGCCATAGGGCCCACTGTGAATAAATCTCTGTAGGAATGTTCTAAAGAAAATTATGGCTCCTTTAAGAGGCTTCCAGTAAATAATAGTTCCAAAGTTTCTGGAAGCAGGCAGAAGGAAGGATAGTCATCATTCTGTGTGGATTAAACTAATCAATAACTACAACTTTGGGGAATAAGAGAAGCCACAGAAAAAAGAAATTGAATTCTTGTTAGAAAAAAAGGCCACTATGAGGAGTCTCATGCACATACTATATCACATGTGGATTCGATCTAAACGCAGGGCACAACCTTGGGCCTGGTCCTGCCTCAGGCATGCTTTTACTAGCTCTGTGACCACAGGAGGTCACCCAACCTCTCGGAGCTTCATTTCTTCACCTGCAAAGTGGGAAAAATGCATGTGTACCTTGCTGATGCTCACAAAAGTCTTAGTTGTTGGTACACGAGGCTGGCCACCTTACTATCGTCCAGCTACGAAGATTGGGCCAAAAAAGAAGAGAGAGTCAAAAAAGGGAGAAACTATCTCCCCTCAGTGAAAAGAGAAAGGATCTAAATTATCAGAAAGAAGTCACCTCTAGAGGGTTAATAAAGAGGGAAAATAATGCCCCCTCTCTGAAAAGTTGTAAACAAGCAACCTTGCATATTCAACAGAAACAGCTGCATGAGCTGAAGGAAAGTGGGCGAGGATCCTGGACTCGTGCTGTGGGGGCTACGTAAAAGTCAGTTTCACCTAATAAGCATATGAAGAAAACAAGGACATCTGAAATAATGAAAATCTACAGAATATAATTTATAGCTAGGCATTTGTATTTCTAAACTTGCTTTAAAAGATCTAGCACTTCTTTGACTATATTGATTAGAAATTACTAAAATAACAAACAGGTCACTTACAAGTTTATTTTAGTAGAGAAGTTGTATATAGACCCCAACCTGTCAACCCAATCCTGCTGAGTAATGGCCAGTAACAACAATGATTTATTAAGCACTTGCGATATTCCCATCGGTCCTAACTCTTAGTCTTACAGGCATTAACTCACTTAATTCTCATAATTATCATATAGGACAAATACTATAATTCTCTCTATTTTATATTAATGTATAGATTTTTTTATGAATTAACTGTTGGATGAGCAGCCATGAAAGATGAGTTCTGTGTTGATTACAAATAGACTTTAAAAACAAGCAATGAAATCAGTCTCCATGGCTGTTCCAAAAACACAAGCCAAATCAGCCTTATTTTCTCCTATTCACTCAGAAAATCCTCTCCCCAAATCAGCCTGACTATAGTAGTAGAGAACTGAGGAGTCTCACCTTCTTTTTAACCAGTGAGCCGATGGCATGTATACAACAAGTAGCAGAATTGAAAAAGATAAAAAACAAAAGCAGTGGTAGAATAAAAAGATGGCGCTCCTTCCATCCCCACAGGACAAGTGCCATGAAAAAGCTTAGATTTGGTCCCTGCTGTATTTGCACAGACTGAGGACTCCAGGCTCTTAAAAGGTGACCTACAGGCCGGGCGCGGTGGCTCACCCCTGTAATCCTAGCACTCTGGGAGGCCAGGGTGGGCGGATTGCTCGAGGTCAGGAGTTCGAAACCAGCCTGACCAAGAGCAAGACCCCGTCTCTACTATAAATAGAAAGAAATGAATTGGCCAACTAATATATAGAGAGAGAAAAAATTAGCCGGGCATGGTGGCACATGCCTGTAGTCCCGGCTACTTGGGAGGCTGAGGCAGCAGGATTGCCTGAGCCCAGGAGTTTGAGGTTGCTGTGAGCTAGGCTGATGCCACGGCACTCACTCTAGCCTGGGCAACAAAGTGAAAAAAAAAGAAAAAAAAGAAAAGGTGAAAAGAAAAAAAGAAAAGGCTGTCTCGAAAAAAAAAGAAAAGGTGACCTACAGCCAGGCAGGACAGTGTCCTGGCACTACCTGGGGCAGTATCTCGTGTACATTCCATGGGGACTCCATAGTTAGGGGCCTCCCACACATACCAGGCCCAGGGACAGGAAGCTGGCTTCATTTCTTCAAGCGCTCTTTACTATCCAAATCACTTCAGCTCAGAAGTAAAACGAAGTGGGCATTTAAAGCGTCCCCAGACATTCAGCTCAACCCCAGACAAGGCCACTGATGCCCAGAGAGGGAAAGAGATTAACCCCCAAAGTTGGTGGCCTAGCTGGGGCTACTCCGTAAGTCCCCCAACTCTTAACCTGAACTATTGTACAACACTACAGCAAAATAATTCTTAGGGACATTTTTTTTTGAAAGTTAAAATTCTACAAATGAGTGTCGGTGGCAGTAGTTGTATTATTTAGAAATACCTTTTAAAGTCAAGGCACATTTATGGATAGTAATTTAAATCCCTTCCTGGTGATGCTAGGGCACAGTCCCATATTTGTGCAGAACGGATCCCTCGGCCCCAAAGGCCCTCCAGGCAAGCAAACAGGCGCAGGTCCCCAGGCCAGAAAGCAGATGGCCAAAGGAAGCTGCCAGTGGGAGGGACTGCTCAACTGCCCGGATCTAAATGGAGGGGTGAGGACATAAGCCTCGCCTCAGGAGTTCTGGGATCACAGAACATCGGAGCAGGAGGGGACCCCAGGGATCACGGAGCCCACACCCCCCATTTTACAGATAAGGAACCAGAAGTACAGGGAAGGGTGACTTGTTCCAGGCACAGAGCAGCAAATGACAAAGCTGAGACACAGACCCTGGTTTCCTGACTCCTCATAGAGTACAAGTTACTCCATGTGGCCAAATCTAAAAGGAACCAAGCTGAAGTATTTTTTATTATGGTAAGAAATGCACAACATAAAATTTATCATTTTAACCATCTTTTTCTGTTTGTTTGTTTCAGTCAGAGTCTTGCTCTGTTGCCTTGGATAGAGTGTAGTGGTGTCATTGTAGCTCACTGCAACCTCAAACTCCTGGGCTCAAGCAGTCCTCCTGCCTCAGCCTCCCAAAGAGCTTCCCACCATGCCCGGCTAATTTTTCTATTTTTAGTAGAGACTGGGTCTTGCTCTTGCTCAGGCTGGCCTCAAACGCCTGAGCTCAAATGATCCTCCTGCCTTGGCCTCCCAGAGCGCTAGGATTACAGGCGTGAGCCACCACGCCTGGCCCCATTTTAACCATCTTTAAGTGTATAGGTCAATGGTATTAAGTACATTAACAATGTTGTCCAAACATCTAGAACTTTTTCATCTTTCCAAACTGAAACTCTGTACCCATTGAACCCTAATTCTCCATCCTCCTTTCCCTCCAGCCTCTGACAACCTCCAATCTACTACTTTCTGTCTCTTATGAATTGGCCTATTCTAGGAACCTTATACACGTGGAGGCAGATGATGTTTTTCCTTTTGTAACTGGCTTCTTTCATTTAGCACAATGTTTTCAGGGCTCATTCATTTTGTAGCATGTGTCAGAATTTCACTCCTTTTTATTGATGAAGAATATTCCATTGTGTGTGTATAGACCACATTTTGCTCATCCAGTCATCTGTTGATGGACACTTGAGCTGTTCCTGCCTTTTGGCTATGGTGAGTAATGCTGTTAACAAACACCGGTGCACAAATATCTGAGTCCTCAGGATGCAATACTTTAAATTTTTTAGTTTTTAACAAACACTGTGTCTACTATGTGCCAGGAGCTGCCTGTTAAAAACATGATCTTATTTCATCCTCATAACTCCCGTAAGTTAAAAACTACTATGATCTCCATTTTACAAAGAAGGAAATTGAGGCACAGAAATATTAGGTAACTTCCCCAATATTACAAAGTGACTAAGTGGCAAAGTCAGATTCGAACCCAAACCACCCAGGTGAGGGAGGCCAAAACAGGGCAGGGGAGGAAGTTATAACACGTGGGCCTCCCAGCGGCTTCCTCTTAGGATGAAAGCCAAGTCCCCAAGGGCCACATACTCTGCAGTGCTCTCTGTCCTGATTCAGGACGTCTCCAGCCTTGTCTCCTACCACTGTCCCCATCATCCCCTCCCTCCCTCTGTCCCCTATGGTCACAGAGAATTCTGTTGTTCCTAAGACAGGTTGGCACCTCCCATCTCGGGGGCTTTGCACTTGTTTTTCTTCTACCTGGAACATTTGCACCCAATATCCCTCACTCGCCTTCGTGGAGTTGTTTCTCAAATGCTACCTGCTGCCCTGACATCCCATTTAAAATTGCAACCCCTCGCCCAACGTACCCTACCCGCCTTCCCTGTTTCATTCTCCTCCAAAGCATCTATCGCCATTTAGCACAGGAGAGGCTGGCCGGTTGTGGATGCCTCGCACTAGAACGTGAGCCTGGTGCTGCCAGGCACTGCCCCGTCCTCAGCACCCAGACGCTGCCAGACTGCCAGGCCCTCAATGGTAACTAGTTGGATGAACGAATAAGTAGCATGCACCAAGCACTTAGCAGTTTCCAAAGCTCTTCCATGAATAGTATTCCACTTACGTCTTCATAAAATAACTGCAACGTCTCGAGGAATCACACCATGAAGGTCATGCTTTGTATCTCCTGTGGGTCCAGGGCATGTTCCTGGTGACCAGAGGCGTGGCTTGTACTTTCCATGGAGACTTAAGGAGCATGGGGCCAGAAAACCACCCCAGGATACCCCGTGTCCTGGAAGCCTAGGAGTGCACATGCCCCGCCCACCTTAGGGAGGGAGGACACCCCACCCCTCCCTAGTGAGAGCCTGGAGGCCAAAACCATGTTTCTGAATCGGAAATCCTCTCCCATGTACTCTGTAACCAAAACTAGGACACTTACTTGTGAGACAGACAGTCACTGAGACACTCTTTGGCTTGACAACTCCTGTATTACTCATCTAACTTCAGATGCAGAGATACACTGCATGGCCTTATCTAGGCATCAACATCAGCCCAAGAGACAGGTCTCACAGTAAACAAGGGAAAAACATGGCCCCAAATCTGTGTTTTATTCTCCACTTGTACTATTCTCACCCACCTGTCTAGCTTCCACCCGTAAGGCCCTAGTGATCTGGCCCTACCTGCTTCTCCTGCCTTCTCTCCTCCTGGCTCCGCCTCCTCGCACACCTACACTCCAGCCACAATGAACAATCTGAATGCCTCAGATGTGTCACAGTCTGTCTTACCACCTGTCCTTCACATAGGCTGGTCTCCAGGCCTGAAATGACGTCTTTTCTCACTGTCTTCCATTTCCCCTTTTTCCCCCGGGGAATTCTCTACTCAGCTTTCATTTTAAAACGCTTTCTTGACCTCCCAAGCATCCAGTACACATTCCTGCTGTGAACTCACTCTGTGCAATGCCATGACCCACCTACTTGTCCCTCACCATCCCTTATATTACCATTAGCTTCTTGAGGGCAGAGACTCTGTTAATTTCAACACCAAAGCCCCAGAACCTACCTGTCCCTGATCCTGGTGCTAACAGGCACCCTGCAAATAATTGCTAAATGACTTTGGAAATTAGATCAACCTCTGAGGAGGCAGTTTCTGAACAAGGGTGAGACTGCTTGCCCTAGAGTTATCCCCCCTACTTATAGCTCAATCCCCACCCCATTCACACCATTGAGTTTCTCTGCTGAAAAGTAAATGTTAAAGCTAAATTCTTCCCTTTAAAATAAATAAAATAGAAATCAGTCTATATATGATGTTCACTGAAATACCACTGGTAAACAGGAAGAACTGGCAATAACCTACTTATCCAGCAATAGAGGAATTGTTCATTGTTAATCGGGAAAAAAATTATATAGTCTTAAGTAAAGTAAAATGAATAAAGGATTTGGGGTCAGAAATCCTAGCTTTACTGGCTTGCTATCTGTTTGACTTTTAGCACATCACTTAATCACCAAGAAAGTTCCACAGAATGGGAATACTCCTTCTTATCACATGGGTTTGTTGTGATCATAAGCCAAGATAATGGATATAAAGCATTTTTGACACTGTAAAGTACTATACAAATACAAACTCATTGAAATTAAAATTATGATGACCATTATAGAAAAATGTTCATGATATAGTGAAAAAAGCTGTACATAAAATTTGTATGAATATATAATTATGTGTACATTTTAGATAAAAAATGAAATAGGCAGAAATGAAAAATTATTGGTATAGGGAAGGGGTCAGCACATATTTTCTGTAGAGGGCCAGACAGTAAATATTTTAGGCTTTGGTGGCCATATAGTCTCCATCACAACCACTCAACTCTGCCACTGTAGTTCAGAAGCAGCTGTAGGCAATACATAAATGAAGAAATATGCCTGTATTGAAATAAAATTTTATTTATGGCCACCAAAATTTGAATTTTATGTCATTTTCACAGGTAAAAATACTATTCTTGTCTTTTGACTTTCTTCGACTATTTAAAACAGTAAAAATCATTCTTAGCTTAAGGGCCACCCAAAACCAAGTAGTGGGCTAGGTTTGCCCCGCAGGTCACCCTGGGTTAGGGTGATGTATAATAAATAATTTTCTTTTATCATAATTGTCTTTAATGCTATTCTGTGATTTTTATATTTAAAGGGAAAAAAGAAGATACCATCAATTCCCCAGGGTCTGCCAGAGCCATTGAAAACTGACCAAGTTCAGGTTCAAACATGAGTCAGCTGATCCTCATGTCCTCTGCAAACTCATGTCCCATAACAAGCCATCACAACCCCCAAAGTCTACCCCCATTCTCCCCTTGGAGTGCTCAGTATATATCTTGCTTGTTCCTCAGCTTTGGCATTTCAAGTTCCTTCTGATGCCTTAACCCTGTCAGCTCCAATCTTAACATTTTCCTCAAGACCAAACTCTAAGCTCATCTCCTCCAAGAAGTCTTCCCTAACTAACCTCAGGCCAAAGAGATTACCCCTTTGCTTTATTAAGCAATTTTGAGTGTAGACCTTTTTTTTACACAGTCCTCAGTTGTTATGGCCCAGTCTATTTTCTCTCTCTCAACCAGACAGTAAGATCAAGAGCAAGACCCATGCCCTTTAATACTTTTCTACTTCCATTAGCTCATGGTACCTTCTAGAGGGCTGCATATAACACAGTACTTCACAAGTGCTAGTTAAAAAATAACTGGGGAGGTGAGAAACCACTCAATGAACCAGGTACACTAGCAGACGGTCCAGGTCTCTGCCATTGATTTCAGCGATGACATGATCAGTGCTCTCTGCTGATCTGATCTGTCACAATTAGCCATATCACCCACTATAATTGTTCATCTGGTCATTATTTTGGCACATTACAAGCTACTGCAAAAGTAATTATATTCTGTGCACGGAGCCACTCACCCCAATTATAGGCCTTAGCAACAACATTATGAGATAACATTATAAAAAGGTGCTATGAATCAACTGGCTGGGTACAAGAAGGATTTTTAAAAAGGAAGAATGGAGAACCAACCATGTGAAACCTGCTTTAATCAAACACAGTATTCTTCTGAAACCAGAAGCCAGTGAGGAAATGATTGCCAAACCATGCAGACACAAAGAGAATGAGAAAAAAATGTGTATATAGGAGGTCAGTTTCTTCCCCACGTTCATGTTCTCCTGCACCAGGTTAACAGAGCCCCTCTTTGTTCTACCCCAGACCACCAGAGCGCCATCTACTGCTCAGGCAGGGGGAAGGCAGGTGGGAATCTGGCAGGCGCTGTTTTCTCACTTCTCAGGAGTTCGGATGTCTCAAAGACAGACCCTGAACAAGGGCTCCAGAACATGTCCAGTTACTACCTGCCTCTTATCGGGACCAGTAATTCATGTGACAGATACTATACTAGATGATCTACATGCACCTTCCATTTTTATCACCACAATAACTCCACAAAGTAGGTACTTTGATCTTCCTTTTAATAAAGATACAGGAACAACTGACAAACACCAGCTTGAGAGCCCTACTTACTGAGTGGTCCCAGATGCCAGGCCCTGCGCTAGCCCTGGCCATTCAACATTGAGCAAATCAGAGGGTCTCCACCTTATCTTCTAGGGGGAGAGACAAAAAATAAGCCAAGATTCTAAACGTTTAACAAGACAGTATCTGAATGTTTAAAGTGCTATAAAGGACATTAAAAAGTTAAATGGGTTAAGAGTCATTCTTAATGAAGAGGGGGAGGTAAAGGGAGTTTTTCCAGATGGCCTCAGCCTAAACGTGCAGCAAGAAATCTCCGCAGACTCAAGCAGCACACTCAAGGGGTCCAAAAGCCAGGCTGGACATGCTCTTTCCGCAGGACTATGACAGAGGCTCCACTAGGGACAGACACCCTCTGTACAGGAGTACCATGTGAAAGGGGTAAGAAAACTGGGAAAACATAAAGAGGAAAATACAGGTTGGGTTTGTAAAGCATAGAATCCGGTAGGAAAATGAGATGGAAACACTTATGCTAATATATTTCAAAGAGAATGTTCTTGATGCTTTAAGAGCATTTGAACCTGCTGTGCACATAATTTATGTAACAAGGCACAGCTGCCGGGATGGTGCTCCTCTGGTGTTTAGCTAATGGAAGCTACGCAATCTGCCAGTAGCTTGTTGGTCTGAGTTTACAAAGCTGCCTAGCAGAAGCATTTCTTTCTAGATATTCTTCTGGTCACGGTCCTATGGGTTAATGGAATAAGCTTTCCTCAGGCATAGAAAAATGTATCGGTAATGGGATAAAATCCAGCAGATTATGCTTTTTCTGTAATGGTGTAATTTTATTAAAATCAAAGCCTTATTATAACTATTGACTATTTATTATATATAAAAAGAGACAATGCGGTTCAGGGTAAGAGCTAAAGTAATACAACCATCTCAGTACAAACAGAATAATTCCCTGACGGAACTCAGGCCACTTCTCCTTCACCCTCTTAAATGAAAACAGCTATATGCCACATACTGTTGTCTTTTCTAGAACATTCTCCTTCCTCTCTCTTGCAAAAGCCCTTTCTTCTTTGAGGTTTAAGTCATGCATTCCAGCTCACTCTTCTCCTCCTTGTTGGTATCTCTCTACCTTGTGGCCACTCTCTGTCACCCCCGAGGACAGTTGCTTGGGGTACCCAGTCCTCAAGTGCCCACATCTTACGTGATCTTTCCTCCGTCTATCAGACAAGTCACCCAGCACCTGAGCACTTGGTCTTCCTCTTTGTCTCTTTACCTCCTTTCTCCCTCAGCACCCAGTGCCCAGGTGATACCTAAAGACTTGTCACCTCACAGGGTGGCACAAATTCTAAAATCTCAAACACTGATGTACTCATCTCTGGTCACAAATCCCTTCCATCTACTTCACACCTTTACTCCTAACTCCACCATCCCTTAAAACTCATCAAATACATACTACATCTTTCCCTTTTCCCTGGTCGATAACTCCCTTCCCCATATGGCCTCATCTTTCCATCAGTCCATCCAACAGAGGCTTATGGAGTCCTTACTACGTGACCTAGGCCTGGACACTGGTCACTTGTTTATGGAGCTTAGAGATTTGTGGAAGAGTTGGACAAACTAACAATACTCATAGTACAGGGAGGAGATGAGAACATACAGAGCTTTGAGCTAGAACAGAGATGAAAGTTCATCATTTCCATTACCCCCTAACAACCATCTTCAATATCCAGCTCTTTTGTCTTTCTATTCCATTGCTCCCACAAGTCTACTAACCTAGGATATTTGGAGTCAATCCAAAGATTTTTCTCTTAGAGAAAAAGCACACATACCTGCCAGTTGTTCTTACAACAAATTTATGGTTTCTAATTTCAATCTAGCCTAGAGCTAAGGCTCCAACATACAGTTGCTTAGGTTGCATACTTCACAACCCGCAGGGTACCATTCAGGTAGGCTATCGTGAGAATACTGTTGTCTCTAGTCTTGTGCATTACATAAGCTAGACAACCATATGCAGTGGCCCTCACCATAGCAATATTTTCATGGGGACTTCTATTTGGTTGGTTGGTTTTTGGTTAGCTCTTTCTCTAATATGCTGTGATAGTAGTTCCAAATTTCCACACCCAATTTCAAAAGTTATCCCAGCTCTTCTTTGACCCAGATAATCAAAGCTAACAAATATCAACTCCCTCACATTCCTTCTCCCATACCTATAATTTGTTATTTTCTAGAGGCTCAGAGCAAGAGGCGAACTTTCTTCATTTCCAGGCTGAGCCCTCTGGCCCTGGTCCAGATTCCCCAACTCAGAGAACTCTATCACTTTCCCTCTATCCATGATGTCTCCAACTTCTTCCCTCTGCATGTAAATAAGTCTTTTGCTCCCTCAAGGCACAGATTAGTTTCTAGAAATAGAAGTTCTCATTCAGGGCCTCCACTTCCCCACCACTCCAGTGGAACCCAGGGAAACTGCATCCACCCTGAGTGCCCACATAGGCTGTTCTCACCGTAAGACTTCTATCAGATCTACTAAAAGGAGCTTTTCAGTCTTTGTGTATTTGCTTTCTCTCTGCAAGATGTACTATTGTTGACAACTGTCTTTCTTAAAATTCTCTTCTCCCCTGGCTTCTATGATAACTTACTCTTGTTTTTCTCCTACTTTTCTGGTAATTTCTTGAATCCATCCCTTTCTCTCCATTTCTGCAGCCTTCATTATCTCTTGCATGGATTACTCCAACAGCATTTTAGTTGGTCTCCCTGGATCAGCTGTAACTCCCTCCAATCTGGTCTCCATAAAGAGAAATTCAGAATTCTTTCTAAAATTTTAATCCAATCCTGTCTTCTCCCTGCATGAATCCACCAGTGGCTTCCCAGTGTCTACAAGGGAAGTTCAGGTCCCTTGGTATGGCATTCAAAGCTCTCTCTTATCCAGCTCCTATAACCTCTTATGTCTTCTCTCTTACTACTGACCTTTTCCACTCCCAGCTCCAGATATATTGAAGTACTTGCAGTTTTCCTTATGGGCCACAGTTTCTCTTGCCTTCATAACATAAGAGAGGCTTTCTGTGCCAGGAACGTTCTTTACCACCAACAGCATTTTGTTAAATGTATTATTTAATGTTTATGGACAAAAAATAATTTTTAGACATATATGTTACATAAAACCAATGAACCCTCTACCCAATCTAGGAACTAGAACATCACCAATTACAATTCCATCTACCTATGTGCTCCTTCCTGGCTTATTCCAGAGGTTGCTACTACCTATACCATGAATTTTAGATTACTAATTCTCTTGTTTTACATGAAAATTTATTGAACTATAATCAATAATTTTGCATATCCATCAAATGATCACCACAATCAAGATGACATTTTTGTCACCCCGAAAGTTTCCTTTTATCCTTTGTAATCTTCCATCCCAAAGCCTGCTCTCTTTCCCCAGGCAACCACAATCTGCTTTCTGTCACTACAGATTACTTTGCATTTTCTAGAATTTTTATATAAATGAAATCACACAATGTATACTTTGGCTCCTTTCATTCAGAAAAAGTATTTTAAAATTCATCTATGTTGTGGCATATATCGACAATTCATTTCTTTATATTGATGAGTTTATTATACAAATGTAGCACAATTTGCTTACCCATTACCTATTGATGGACTTTTAGATTGTCCACTTAAATAAATACATATAAAGCTACTATGAAGATTTACATACAAGGCTTACGTAGTCACATGCTATCTTTTCTCTTTGGTAAATGAAAGTTGAATAGCTGAAACACATAACAGGTATATATTAAATTTTTTAAGAAACTCCCAAACTGTTTTTCAAAATGATTGTTCTATTTTACATTCCTACCAGCAGTGTATGAGAGTTCCAGTTCATCCATAACCTCGTCATCACTTAGTACGGCCAGTCTTTAATTTTAACCTTTGTAATAGGTATGTAGTAGTATCTTGTAGTTTTCATGTCATTCCTGGAACTAATGATGCTGAGCATTTTTTCATATGCTTATATGCCATCTTTATATCTGTTTTAATGAAGTGTCTGTTAAAATATTTTGCCTACTTTTTACTTGAGGCTTTTTTGTTATTGAATTTTAAGAGTATTTTCCATATTTAGGTTAAAATCCTTTATAGATATATGACTTGCAAATATTTCTTTGTCAGTATGTGGCTTGTATTTTCATTCTCTTTTTTTTTTTTTTTTTTTTGTATTTTCATTCTCTTAACAGCATCTTATCCAGATTTTTTTTTCAGGAGTTTTATTCCTGTGTTTCATTAGGACAGTTTCTGTTGAAATGTCAAGATTACTAAATTTTTCTTCTATAATCTCTAATCCACTGTTAAATCCATCCAGAATGTATTTTTCCTTTATAGTTGTCATCTCTAGAAGTTTGATGTCTTTTTTTTTTATATCTTTCATGATCTACTTAATATGCTCAGTCTTTTCCCTTGTTTCTTGAACATAAACAGTTACAGTACCTGCTTTAATGCCTTGTCTAATTTTATCTTCTGTATCATTTCTGGATCAATTTTGACTGATTGGATTTTCTCCTCATCATGTATCCTATTTTCCTGCTTCTTTGCATGGCTTATCATTTTTCACTGGATGCCAGACATTGTAAATTTACCTCATTGGATGCTGGATATTTTTGTATTCCTATAAATATTATTAAGCTTTGTTCTTGGATACGGTGAAGTTACTTAAGTATACTTTGATCCCTTCAGGTCTTGCTTTTATGACTTGTTAGGCAAAACCAGAGCAGTTTTAGTCTAGGGCTAATTTCTGCTCCAGTACTGAAGCAAAACTCTTCTGAGTACTCCAACAAATTATAAGGCTTTTCCACACTAACTGATGGGAACTATCTCCAGCCCTTTGTGTGCTCCAAGTATTGCTCTCTCTCTATTCCTTTTGGGGGTCCTTTCCCTGACCTCAGGTAGTTTTCGCACATGCCTGCGCTGATCAAAACTCAGCTCAAGACTATAGGACAACCCTTTGTACCTCTCCAGAACTTTCTCTCTATGCAGTGTTCTTCTCTCTAGTGCTACACTTTAGTTTTCCTCTACTCCTCGTTTCATCTCCTCACTCAGCAAGACTGTTGAACTCTGCCTGGATTTCTCCTTACTATGGCTCAGCCTCTCCAGGCAGTAAGCCAGAACAATTATAGGGCTGAGGGTTGTCTGATACCCAGTGGTTTGAAACTGCCCTTTCATACATCTTCTCCAACATTTTAGTGGTTTCAGGAGGAGGTGGGTAAATCTGGTCCCAATTATTTTTCCTTGGGCAGAAATAGGGTCTTTTCTCCCCCTGCCCTCTCTCTTTCCACGTTTAAGAAATGTACACTCTTTAGTTTTGCTTGTTCTTGACCTTTGTAAACAAATATATGCTATGCATCACTTCCTACGTTGCTGGCCATCTATGTTTCCTTTTTGGCGTGATGCCTGTTCTTGTGTTTTGCCGATGAGTTGACTGAGTCGTTTGCTCTTTTCCTATTGCTTTGTAGAACTTTTTTTCAAAAAATGTATTCTGAGTACTTATACTTTAACGGTTGCAAGTTTTGCAAATATCTTCTCCAAAGTGGTAACTTGCCTTTCATTTTCCTCCTGCTGTCTTTGCTGAATAGAAATTCTGAATGTGGTCAAAGGCATCAAACCTTTTATGGTTAACTTTTCTTGGTAACTGCCTTAAAAAACCCTTCGTTATCCAAAAGAGGTAGGGGTTGTCCTACATATTCTTCTAAAAGTTTCAAAGTTTTGCCTTTCACATTTATGTCATCAATTTATCCGACGTTTGGGGTTGTTTTATGTGTGCGATGAGGGAAAGCACCAATGTCATTTTTCTACACAAATAAATGTCCCAGAACCACTGACTAAGTGGTCCTTCCTTTCTCTAGGGCCCTGAGATGCCACCTTTGTTCTTTTGGATTTCCATCTGTGTGGACTGTTTCTGTTTGGTTTCACCAGTTTTTCTATCCTCGTCAATACTACATTGTCCCAATTATTATGTTATTATAAGAAATCTTGATATCTGTTAGAGAACATCCTCCCACTTAACTTTTCTTCTTTTATTTATTCCCTTCCCAGTGCTTACAACTGTTTCTTTTTTTTTTTCTCTTACCGTACTGGTTAGGATTTCCAATAAATTGTTGATTTGAAGCTGTGATAGTGAGCATCATTGTCTTGTTCCTGATTTTAAAGAAAATGTTTCTAAAATACCCTCTGTTGGAATGTTTTCAGAGGTTTTTCGTAGATATTTCTTATCAAATTAATGACATCCCTAATTTGCTAATAGTTTTTATCGTGAACGTTTTCTGACTTTCAATAAATTCCCTTTTCTGAATTTTAAGATAATTATATGGATTATCTCCTTTCATCTCTTAATGTAACAAATTAGATTTATAAATTTTCTAATATTAAACCACCAATGCATTCTTGGCGGAATAAACCCAACTTAATTATGACATATTACCTTTTGTGTACATTCTACATCCTTATTCACTCTTGTTTGGTTATGAATTTTTCATCCATACTCATGAATGAGTTTGGCCTATAATTTTGCTTTCCCATGCCATCCTTATGTGTTTTGGTATTGTGATTTTACTGGTCTTAAAGAACGAATTAGGAGTATTCCTTCTTTTTCTATTCTCTGAAAAATTATATAAGACTACAGTGATATGAGAATGGCTTTTATCAAAAAGTCCCAAAACAATAAATGCTGGCATGGATGCAGAGAGACAGGAATACCCATACACTGCTGGTGGGACTGCAAACTAGTACAACCTCTGTGGAAAGTAATATGGAGATACCTCAAAGTGCTACAAGTAGAACTACCAATTGATCCAGCAATCCCATAACTGGGCACCTACCCAAAGGAAAAAAAGACATCCTATAAAAAAGACATCTGCACTACAATGTTTATAGCAGCACAATTCACAATTGCAAGGATGTGGAAACAACCCAAGTGCCCATCAATACACGAGTGGATTAAGAAAATGTGCTATATGTATACCATGGAGTTCTACTCAGCCACAAAAGACAATGGTGCTCTAGTACCTCTTGTATTATCCTGGATAGAGCTAGAGCCTATTCTATTAAGTGAAATATCACAACAATGGAAAAACCAGCACCACATGTACTATCAAATTGATATGAATTTATCAACACTTATGTGCACATATAGTAGTAACATTCCTCGGGTATCGGGCAGGTGGGAGGGGGAAGAGGGGATGGATATATTCACACCTAATGGGTGCAGTATATGCTGTCTGGGGGATGGACACTCTTGAAGCTCTGACACAGGCAGGGCAAAGGCAACACACGTAACCTAAACATTTGCCCCCATAATATGCTGAAATAAAAATACTACAATGATACGTATCTTGAAAACTTGGTAACATTCATCTATACAATCACCTGGCGCTTGTGTTTTCTTTATTAGAAATTTATTATAAGGGTGGGGCAATTTTTTTTAAAAGTTTGTTACATACCACTCATTATTAATGGCTATAGGACAATTCAGGCTTTCAATTTTTTTACTGAGTTAATTTAAGTTCCCCCCACTCAGGAATTTTATTATTTCATCTAAGTTTTCAGACATATTGCTATAAGTCCTTAATTTTCTCTTGCTATCTTCTAAATCTCTATTTAATCTGTAAGAACTGCCTTGGTTTAACCCTAATGCTTTGTTTGTGTCTTCTCACCAAAGTTTTATCAATTTTGGGAGTCTTTTCAAAGAACCAGCTTTTGACATTGCTAATTTTACCTGTGTATGTTTTTAAAAATATTTAATTTCTGCTTCTATCTTTATCTTCCTGCTACTTTTTAAAAATTCAGGTTTTTTACCTATCAAAAGTTGAATGCTTATCTCATTATTTTAAAATATTTCTTATTAATAGAAGAATTTAATATTTTAAATTGCCATCTAATTAACATCTTAGCTTTATCGCACAAGTTTTCATATGTAGGTACTTTCATCATCTTATAGGTCTAAATATTTTCTGACCTCTATTATAAGTTCTTTAGTGAACCATAAGTTATTTAGAGCATTGTTGAGCTGGAGCCAATTCATACCAGTTCAAGAGAGCAATTGTTAAATTTTCAGAAATTTTGAAGGTTGGTTGTTAAACACAGCCATTATTAAAAATAAAATTGTAGAAACCTAATTATATCAAAATCAAAGGTAAACACTCATAATACATTATTTCCTATTTCACTCCATTTTACTATTATCTATGCTTCAGGGTTATTTCCATCTCTGTATCTGGATAGAAAAATATTATATACTCTGCTACTGTGTATCTCTTCACAACTGATATTCAGTGCAGTCATGCTAGTAAATCAGGTATGGGAAAAGCATCTATACCATGGAAATTGGCAAACTCTACAAATCAGGACATATTTCATTCTAGAGAAGTGAGTTGTTAAATATTTATATATCTTTATATTATCTGAATTTATTTTCTAGTGCCTATAATTATATGTGTGTGTGTGTGTGTGTATATATATATATGCTTAACCTTTAAAAATACTATATACTGAGAGAAATGGTGGATTTAGTGTCCATCCAATCCACTATGGTGTCTTTAACAAATAGATGTGATGAGGAATACATAGTAGTTCCCCTCCAGGGATCAAGGGAAGGTACAGAAAAGACCCAGTGGTCCTTAAAAACCCACTCTTGTGCAAATGCCTATGACCTTATGTAAGCATTCTAAGTTCTAGAATGCTTAGCTAATACTTCCTACCCAACTTTACAGTAATGTTTTTCCTATTATTTTTCCCAAAATATCACCAAGTTCTAATAATAATATCATACATTTGAATAATGCTTTATGGATTACAAAGCATTTTTATATATAGTATCTCTTAATCCTTGCAAAGATGCCATGAGGTAGGTAATATCATCTAAAAGGCTTCCTCTCATTCTGGCCTTTACAACTTGCAAACCAGACTGTGTTTCCTTGTTGCTTTTGTCAATTTAGACTTCAATTTTGTCCCACTCCACCGTTGTAATTTCAGACTAAGGAGCTTTAATCTTTTTGCCAGTCCTCATTTGGAAACCTCTCACCCTCTTTAATGATTTCAGTTGCCCTAAAGTTACTTTTTAAAAAAGCTTATTTATATACTGTGAGAAAAGAAAAGATAAAACTCTGTTTTTAACAAAGAAGCTATACAAGTTGGCAAGCCAGTTTGCTTTCTCATGAAGACAATCATTACAGAGGCACTAAAATGAGAGATTGATTTTTAAAATTCATTTCTTACTGCAGTAGAAAATTATCATTAGGGCAACAATCATTTCAGTTACAGAACACAATGAAATCATGTTTGCTTCATTGGGAAAGGTCTATAGCTGCTGGGCAAGTGTGCATTCAAATCAGAAGAGGGCTGGAGTACATTCACAGCAGAAATGACCCTAGGTGGTTCTTCCAGCAACAGGAAAATAGCCTAAAATCTTAAGAGAAACCTTT
>VSMD01036422.1:0-29157 GCA_008750895.1 Mirza zaza
AAGCAAAAACTAACAACTTACAACCTACCTCTTTCCCGAGCGAAGCAGGTCAAATCCTTCATTTATTTTTTCAAAAGGCATAACATTGGTTATTAATGGATCCAATGGAAACTTCTTAGCCATAAAATCAGCCACAAGTTTGGGGACAGATTCTTTACTCTTATAGCCTGAAAAGAAGACAAAATCATTCTTAGATTCAGCCAGGGTTGAGGAGGAGAATTGGAGAGATGACTTTCCAAATAAGATTAAGATGATAGTTTATAAAAAGTGCCACATTCCTCCGACTACTATTACTGAGTTTACGGAGATACAGAGTGCTTTGATAGATGTCCTTTTGCAGTGCTTTGACTTTTTAAAAAAAATCTTGCCATATAAAGAAGGGTCCTTAGTCATTAGCTGTCTCATAGAGAAATTCTAGTGCAGATGATTATGCCCAAAGTCAAGGAGAAAATTTAGCAGTTGTCTGAATTTGGGTGATGAGTGTAGACATGAATTATAGATTCACGTGTGCTATAGACTTTCTCTGTCCTATTAGAAATTTTGGTGTCTTATGGGGTCATGAGTATAAAAAGGGGTCTTAGTTTAAAGGGACACGAGGATATTCTGTCTTGGGACCATCTGTCTTCCTTAGTTCCACATCTAGTTGATTTGGAGCCTACAGATGCAACAGGAGTTTTGATTAATTTTTGACCATGTGGCTTTCCAAAATCTGGCCTTGTCACTTGTAAAAGGGGAGAGATTCTGAGGTTAACGACAATTTGGCCTTTAAGTGTAAGTACATACCTCCAAAAATACCTCCTTTCCAGGTGCGGCCAGTCAGTAGCACTAGAGGGTTGATGGAGAGGGTATTAGAACCAGGAGGTACCCCGACAACAACGCTTGTGCCACACGCCTCATGACAACATAACAGGGCAGCCATCTGTAATAAAATCAACACTGAGCGTCCTTACAACAGACTCTCTGATAGTCTCTACTGATAATGCCCAGTGGGATGTCATATGGATTTAGCTAGATTGTGAGTGTGCGGAGGGAAGATATTACATCTTTTTGTTTTTCATTCCTTTTTCTGCCTAGGTTAGTGCTGTGGATTTACGAAATGTCCAGAAAATGTTTTTTGAATGAAAGAATAGATGAATGCATTTGTGTATAGTAAACACTTTCTTCTAAAATAATAATGAGGCAAACATCATTACAAACATGTGTTAATTATGGTTCGTTAAGAAAGGGTACTGTTTCATCATCACATGATTCTCAAGCAATCTTTGAGCTGGTTAATTCATTTTTCATTGATTTATTAAGTAGATTATTTGAACCTGGCACAATGAACCAAATGGTTTGATGGTGAAGATGCCATGACTACATCCTCAAAATTTATCTCTTCTCCACTTGATAGTTTCCCTTTTTAATCAGTTACTATTCTTTTGTCCATTTCTAAAAGGGACATGTTTTAAACATTGTTTTTACCTCCCCCCAAATGTATATTGGTTTATCTTTACACTACGCCTATTATTCTGTAACCTCAAAAGTCGGTCCAGAAAGTCTTCCCTCTCTAGTCACCCTTTTGTACATGTTCCGTAGTAAGATAAGGGTACAGGATCCCCCCAGGTAAATAAGGATTAGTCCTTTGATTTTGGATTATAACACTTAGAAGAATGGATATCCTCAGAACATGTGGCTATCTTGCATTTGGTATCTTCGAATAAGGCAGCAATTCAGTTCCACATGAGAAAATGCAGGAAAACGATAGAAAAAGAGCATAAGGACGAAAACTACAGCCTTGGAGAAAGTTGGATTCTTGCGAATCTCCGTGCTTGTACAGCATGTTGTCCCAGGTCAAAGCTGCAAAGGGCTTTACTTTCAGGGTGCTGCTCCCCTTCACCATACTGCTGGGACTTCCTGGAGAACCTCAGCATGGAGAGTTGTTGGTCTCTGTGGACTTTTTCAGCAGGATTCTAGAGGATTCATTGGGGTAAAATGTAGCTGGAGATATGTTTTCCATTGCAGCTGATGTTTGTAATTATTTGAAAGTAACAGGATGTATAATTCAAAGATTACATAAGCACTGCAAAATTGGAAATAGTATTTCATATCAATAATAGTAATGCTGGCTGACATTTCTTGAGAGCTTACTGTAGGACAGGTGGCACTGTGCTCAGTCTGTTACATGCGTTATCTCATGTAATCCATAAACAATGCAAGGAGTAGGTATGTATCGCTCAAATTTGGGGGCTGGTAAATAATTCTTGACCTAAAATTGCTCATTCCTTTTAGGGAAAGTATACTATATAAAAAATTTGAATACATTAAAGCATGTAAAGAATTGTTAAGTCATTTTTATTAAGAATGTGAAGGAAAAATAATACCAATTTGAGAAGAAAATTAATATTAGTTATAGTTACTTGAGTTTGAATTACTTGGTTAAAAATAAACCAAGTAAATCTGTAATGGTTCAATTAAAAAACAAACTCTTTTCTTTTCTAAAAAAATAAATATTACTTGAGGTGGGCCTGCTTAGCTGATGGAATGAAAGATTTCTCAACAATAAATCAAACAAACCAGATAACAAACAGGAGATGGAAAATTGCCATTCATTATTTAAAATATTATTTATACACAATATTTATATTCTGCTGCCTTAAGCATACTCCATATTGCAAAAGCAGAAATTTCCACATATTGTACGTACCAACGTGTCAAGCCGACCAATGACCTCAAATGAAAAATCCACACCTCCGTCGGTCATTTCCGTGATCACCTCATGGATGGGTTTCTTGTGGTCTTGAGGGTCGATGCATTCAGTGGCACCCAACTCTTTGGCCTTTGCAAATTTACCCTTGTTGATGTCCACGGCAATGATCCTGGCCGCTCCGGCTGCTTTACAGCCCATGATGACAGACAGGCCAACACCTCCCAGGCCAAACACAGCACAGCTAGAGCCCGGGGTGACCTGTGTATTCAGAAATGCAAAAATGGATTAAGTAATGATTGCTGGAATGTGCCTAGGCTTCACAAGGTGCCAAGCCTTGCCTGTTACTAGGAGCCCATCAGATGCTCATATCTGTTGTCAAAAGCTCTTTTGGCTTTAGTTGTTTCATGTTTAAATTGAGGGGGTCAAAGTAGGTCAGTGGTTCTCAAGCTTTGCTGCATATTACACTCATCTGGTGAGCTTTAAAAAATCCCAATGCCCCTGTCACAGCCTGTACCAATTAAATCTGAATCTCTGCAGGTGCGACCCAGTCCCCAGGTGAGCCCAACGGGCCTGGATGATCTTTGAGTTCTAAATGTCCGTGACTGCAATCTTGAAGAGAATCTAAATGGCGGAAAGCCACTGATAGCCAGCTTTCGTATCTCATACATGCACAAAGGCAGTTTGTGGAAAATGGCATAAGTGGAAAAGGCTACTTAAGGAGACTGAAAAATTAGTCAAACCCTCAATGATTCACTGCTTGGTTCATTAACTTTCAGCAGTCATGACCAGTAAACCCTGCTTTAAAAAATACACTACTGAACAATAATGCAACAAAAAGTTGGTCTATATGTTAATAGTGAATAAAATCCTATAGTATGAGTATTCTCAGCTTCTGCTCTATGGGGAGGCCCACTTAGACCACCTGCAAAACAGATGAGACAGTTGCTCAAGGGAGTAAGTGCTAAAGTCACAGACATTTGGAAAGATGTACTCTAAATTGTTTAGATTGTCCAGGGGCTGTTCAATAAGTCTAGACTTCTACAGTCAGCCTTCAGTGTGGGTAAAATGCTCTTCCTGTCCCCAGTAATCTCACTGGTACATTGCCTTAAGTGTGTCTATTCACTCATTCATCCACCAAATGTTGTTCAGTACGACATGGTACAACAATACTTTCTACCTTACTCAGAAAAATACAAGGCTTGTGATTGTGATTTAAAAGTGCTAGCAATTACGTATTGTGATTTAGGATAAAGCAAGAGATTTTAGAAAGATACTCCAGTGTCAGCTCTCATACTAACCAGCAGCAAGCTTTATGTCTTAGGACCTCAGTTTCACAAAATGAAGAGTACTAATAGATACACTGCTAGATTTTCAGCCTTTTGTGAGGAAGTGGAGCCTTAAAGCATTTCTCCTTGAAACTGACCACTTCTGAGGAGTGTGTTGTGTTCATGGCGGGGAAGGAGACGCAGATGACTCCAACAATGGGTGAAATAAGGCTATCATCGAAGCTTTATTACTTCCCTGTGAAGAATCCACAGAGTGGGTGGAAATGGTAAAGCTTTGGAATCTACTGTTGATCCTAAAAGTGGGAGTGGGGGATCCGTGAACTCGATGCTCTTGCAAGGCAAACCCTTCATTTCCTTTATCTTTGCTGCCTCAGAACCCTCCGTGCCTAATGCATGCACAGGTGCTCTCTAATTGTAGAATAAATGACTAAATGAACTCTCAACCCTAAAATTTAATAATCCCAAAAGGGAAAAATATAGAAGAATAATGATTGTAAATGAAATATTTAGTTTGTCCTAACCAACTATGAAGCAATTTTTATCTATGAGTAACAGTTGAGTTTCTCAAGACATGCTCTCAATTCCTTCTGGGGCCATTTTTCTTCTTGTAATCAACACTGCACAGTTATGAAAATAATCTCTGACTCCTGTGAGAAATTGCTTCCTTTGTGCTGCCAATGTGAGTTTAAGTGGTCTTACTGCCCACTGTCACTCCTACCTTGGCGATTTTGACTGCAGACCCATAACCAGTTGAGAATCCACAGCCAATGAGGCAAACTTTCTCCAGCGGTGAAGCTGCATCGATCTTGGCCACGGCGATCTCATTCACCACGGTGTACTGGGAGAAGGTGCTGACGCCCACGAAGTGGTGGACCGGCTTCCCCTTGCAGGTGAACCTGGTGGTGCCGTCCTGCATGGTCCCCTGAGGATTGCCCAGGCTACTCAGTGCGACACAGACACACCAGGGTGTGAGACGGGAGCATGACTATGTGCAAACTCAAGGGCTGGGCAAAGAGAGGATCAAAAACCTACTCGCTCTTCATGCAGAAGTTGCTTTCAGGGTTTTTACAGGTTCTGCATTTTCCACACTGAGGAGTAAAGAGTGGGATGACTTTGTCACCTGGAGGGGTATAAAACAGATTCTTGTGAAATTTCCAGAAACTTACAGAGGAAGAACTTAGAGCCTGTGAGAGTGTCCATGAACTAGGGTCCAGTCACCACTGTGTCACTGATCATTGGCTGCCAACATTGGTGTTGGTGTGGGTTCCATGTGCCTGAAGAGTCCCGAAGAGGAAATGTAAATGTGGAAAACAACATGGATTTTAAAAATTATTTCTGTGTATAGTTAACTTTTATTGAGTGTCCTGATTAAATCTGCAAAATTCTCACTGCAAGGATCGATAACATTTATAGTTGAAAGTGGGCTGCCATAGTTCTATGGGAAGTTGGGGAGAGGTGATATTTTGTAATAATTTGAGCTAACATAAAAATGAGAATTTAGATAACCAATTCTTGGGTTTTCAAAGTGACTATGCTTATCTTTAATATGTAGTGAATGCTTTTTAAAAAATATTAATTTCTTTTTGAGGAAAACTAACAAAAATAGAACAAAGAAGCATGGAAGAAATGACTCTGAAAACCTCAACCCTCAACAATGAGTTAGGCACGTTCCTTTAGAAGAAAAGCTGACTTTCAAGTGTTTTTAGTTGATAATTTATGAATTTTCTCTTTTTCCTGCTATGGTGAAAGGAGAAGGGGTGAAAAGAAAGGGTGTCATTTTATTATTAATTTATTTCTAGCTATAGGGAGTACGAAGAGCAGAAACTTAAACTAGACTGTTGGTTTTATTATTTGCTGTTTGTGGTTTATTTAAGTATTTGGGGCGGAGCGCTGTGGCTCACAGCTGTAATCCTAGCGCTCTGGGAGGCCGAGGCAGGAGGATCGCTCAAGGTCAGGAGTTTGAAACTGGCCCGAGCAAGAGAGAGACTCTGTCTCTACTAAAAATAGAAAGAAATTAATTGGTCAAGTAGAAATATATAGAAAAAAATGAGCCAGGCATGGTGGCGCATGCCTGTAGTCCCAGCTACTTGGGAGACTGAGGCAGGAGGATCGCTTGAGCCCAGGAGTTTGAGGTTGCTGTGAGCCAGGCCGATGCCACAGCACTCTAGCCTGGGCAACAGAGTGAGACTCTGTCTCAAAAGTAAATAAATAAATAAAATAAATAAGCATTTGGTAAGGCAGAAGGTCAAATCTACTGACTAATGGGATTTTTTAGAATAAAACATAATTTTTATGTATAATCACGTATACTACCTATCCTACAAGACCAGGAAAAATGGCTGGTCCACCACATTTTATAGATAAAGGTCATGTGGAAATGGTGATATGAAAATTTTATATTTAGTCACATTTTCTCTATGAAAACATTTGTATCACTACACAATAAAATTAGGGTAAATAAATATTAAAGATAAAATAATTTATAATTTGTAAGCAGTCACATTTAGTCATGGCTAAAGGTAATACAACAGACTGTTCGTGGCGAGGTGCCTTCTGCTATGTTCCTTTCATTTCGTCTGTGCCATTCATTCCCTGGGGAAAAAGAGAGGCTCGGTGGGAAGAGGAAACTGGTGACGGGCGTCACGTGTCACCTAGGTGAAGACCATGCTGATTCGGCTGTGGCCACACAGCCCTGTGTGCACTCCGCACAGAGCAGATCCCCCACACTGCTCTAGAGACTCGAGCCAAGCTGCGTGTTTCCCTCGTCCCCCTGCTCGTTCTGTTTGGGTCCTGGCTGAAGACAGTGCCCCGCACACTAGACTGGGGGTACTGGTAATGGACTCGACACTGGCAGGCGCTGTGTCTCCTGGGATCTCTCTTGTCCCTGCGCTCTAACCTGTGTCTGGCACCTTGTATCAATAGGTGCTCAATAAATGTGCTGAAGGGGAGGATACATGAGCGCCCAGATGCCCATGAGCCCGGGTCAGGCAGGGAGGGAGGGAGAAGGGAACACTTCAGGGCCCAGGTGGGCTGTGACCTTGTGCAAGATCCTCCATCTCCCTTTGCCTCAGTTTCCCCCAGGCTGGATGGTCTTGGGGTCATGAACCAAGGCACATCCCCTGAGTGTGACTTCTGTACCTGGTTTGACTGTGGTCACCCCTTCTCCAATGCTCTCCACGATGCCAGCGGACTCATGCCCTGGGATCACAGGCAGAGGGAGCACAATGGTGCCCGTGACCACATGGTTATCAGTATGGCAGATTCCTACGGCCACCATCTGCAGAGGAAAGGGAAGATGCTCCGATTCAGAAGGATTATGACCCTCAGATGGAGTTAACATACACAGTGTTCCAAAATTGTGCTTCTGAAATGTTTTTCAGGATTTTGCTAATAATTCCTGCTCTTTCCAAATACAAAAGATGCAGTTTATCCCCAAGCAAGGCTATGTAGTCTGAAACCCTTCTTTACCTTCCTTCCTTGAATTAAAGAATTTAGAATAATCTGGAAAATAATCTATCTTGAAATATTTATCTAACACAAGAATGCATTTTTATAGAATTAGAAATTGCAGATTAACTCCAAGAAAGTAACTAATACTAATTGATTTTTGAAATCTTGATATATCCCTTTGCACTTTTTAAATATAAAGGCACACAAATTGCTTTTCATTTTACCAGGATTATATTGTATACACTCTTTGGTCACTTTTAAAACAATTTAACAATTCATATTCACATGTCTACTTGATAACAAATGTATTTCCATTGTCTGAATTACCATATACAATGTGTCTCTTAATGGATTTTTGGTTTTTCCATTTTTAATATTTTCTGAATTTTTTTAAAGCTAAAATTAAATAAAAGTGGAAAAAATGTTTCACCTTAACACGAACTTCATTGGCCTTAGGGGGTGCAACCTCCACTTCCTCAATGGAAAAAGGTTTGTTTAGCTCCCATAGCACAGCGGCTTTGCATTTTATCACCTGAAAAATGAAACAAAATGATGATACCAATTTTTCTCCCCACTCTTGAAGTCAGGGATTGGGTTTTTTCATCTTTGTACATGGAACATCTAGCCCATGTGTGGTAGCTAACAAGTGCTTCATAGACATGAGCACTTCTGGTTTACAAAGTGTATCTGTATTTAAAAAAGTATAAAGCAATACCATCAGAAAAGAGAAACAGAATTAACTGTATTAAGACGTTAAGATATAAGAGAATATATTATTCGAGGCCATCCCCATGATGTTTTTTTCCCCAAAGTTGCTTATTCCTGCTATTTCCTAAAGCTGTTCTAAAATCCGTTGTTTACAAACAACTGTTGGCATCTACATAAAGTTTCAAATCACTATTATTTTCCCAACAGAGCCAGTGTCTGTTCACATCAATCCATTACTTCCTTGCTCAATTTTCTGCCTAGGACAAAGGATCTGTCTTTGTAATGGCAGTTACATACTTCCTTGCCCCTGGCCCTGGGATGACTTCTCTTCTCTACTTGCCTTTTCTCCTCTGATTTCTCTTCTCACACCAGTGTACTACTCCTTTGCGTCATTCATTGGAAACTTAGCTTTGGTAGCCTGTTTGGTTATATAATTTATGTGTAGAGGCTCCTTCCAGATTAGATTGGGGCCAAAAATTGCAGAGGTTAGAGCTAGTGGAGTATGTGTATGTTTGTACGTTTATATACACTCACACACACATATATTTTAAAACTGGAGAACTGTGTGTTTGAATTTTTAGCTAGCATAGCTTATCCTCAGTAGCTCTAAAAATGAAAGTTGAACACGTATTTTCAGTGCGTGGGAATGTGTCATAAAACCTATCTTCATTGTTGTAAAATGTGTGCAGTTAACAGAGCTCTTTCTAGTGAGAATTGACATCATTGTAAATATGATAAATTCAATAGAAATTTATTGCTCTGAGAATTCATTTTCATTATTTGTCAAATCCTTCCACTTTTCAGGGTGATCAACATGGTCGATGCCAAAATAAATAAATATGAGAATTCTTGGAAACAGCATCCTAGTGGCAGGAAGGTCCTGATTGTCAGGTGCCTGTGATGTGACAGGCACATTGTGGCCCCTGCTGGGTGAGTACCAGGCTTTGTCTTTAAACCTGACAAGGTGCTGCCAGGATAGTATTATTGAATTACTGGCTTTATTTTCCAGATGAAAAGATTAAGGATTAATTGACTTGGATTGAATCATTTTTCCAAAGTCCCAAAGCTGTCTAGGGAATGAAGATTAATCCAGCCTTACCATTCACTACCCCATGGTAGTTAAAAGTTAACAAAAAGTTAAATAGCAACAGATATAATAGTGGTGACTAACATTTATTGACTTATTTCTATGTACCAGGTACTGTTCTAAGTGCTTACAGCATTAGTTTTTTAAATTCTCATAACCACCGTATGAAGTAATGTTGGTGCTATCACCATGTAGCATTTCAGGAAAATAAAATGCAGGCAGGACAAACATAAATGAAACGCTATCAAAATGCTAAGTTATTAACACTGCGCTTGAGAGGGGAGGAGAGATTGCTTATTTCATCATTTATTGTTTTCATTAATATGATTGGTTTACACTTCACTGTTTCTTAATGAACTCATTATGTATCTTAAACTGAGTTTTGGTAAATTAAATTTTTCTTTTTCCTAATTATTTTTCCTTTAGAAGGAAAATACTAATCAGTAACCAGTGAAAATAAAGTAAGGTAGAATAAGAACACTGACAATTGGCCACTCATAATTTCTAACTGATCTTTTGGCTATGAGCCTGTATTGTCAGACAGTCTGTGTATATACAAACGTCAGAACCTTTAAATTGAGAGCCTAGCAAGACGTTTTACTGTGTGCTTCACTCCTAACACAACAAATATGCTGGAAATGTTGCACAGCCTCTTGTAAGTAAGCAGTTAAAAACAGGATTTGATTACATTGAATGGCCCCATGCCATTCCCCTGTCAACACATAAAATATATAAGTATAAATAAATAAGTATAAATAAGTATAAATTTCTGGTAGGCTTAGAATCTGTGTTCCTAGCTCTACTAAGTAATTCAAATTATATTAGTATTAATTTTCCATAAAATCATGCTGATTTTTATATGGGGAAGATATTGTTCTATAGGATTTCTGTGGAAATTGCCTAAATTGTGCCATAACAGAGCTTTTCAAATCAGAATTTGCATGGTGATGTTGTCTTGCTTGACCTTGATGATCATAACATTTGGAGATCGATGTGCATTTTGTAAGTGTTTTATTTAAGGTTAAAAGGATATTTTGGTCTTCTCAATCAAATTCTTCTCACAAAGCTTTTGTCACACTTAACTTTCTGATGTTCATAAAAACAATCTGATTACAAAGAATAACGCATTTAAGTTATGGTTTCCTAAAATAGATAACTCTTTTTTATAACTCATTTCTCTGAAAAAAGGTAACTGCATGATTAAAGACTTTTCTGACTTTAGAATTACAAATTAGTTAAGATTAGCTTGGAATAAACTCTCTTTACTGCAAATATTTAAGGTAAGAAACAGACTTTAACACATAGAAATTTGATACATTTTTGTTATTTAGGATAGCTTATTTCCATTGTAGTTTAGTAGACATTATAAATTGTAGCATATATTGCATATAGTATTCAGTGTATCATTTCTAATTGGGATATGAATTTTAAATTAGTCACCAAATACTGTATCCCTTTGTTTATTATACTAATGAGAAGGTATTTCCAATAGTAAAGATTTTTTGCTTACTTTTCCTGCTGTGCTCATGTTGTTTCTGTCTTCTTTGCAGACCAGTAGCCTGATGAGTTCTTGTGGCTTTCTTCCTTGCTTGAGTGCATAAAGTAGATATATTGCCCAGATATTTTGTTTGATTGTGTAACACCCATTCCACATGTGATCTGTGTCTTTAAGCCACACCCATCAGATTATTGTGGGACTAAGTCAAATAGGAGAGAACAGGGCACTGAACCAGCATGTAAAACCTCGACATTCTGATTTGCTTATTTAATATAATATCTGGTTTTCATTATTTCATTAGGTTAAGTATTTCCCTGCAGGTAAATTTTAATCTCTCTCTTCCAGTCTCCCTCTCTCTCTCTCTCAAATTCTGTCTCTCTTCTCCAATCCCACATAGACCATTCAGAGTTCTGTTTTCCCTTTGCACTGAGCTCCAACCTTGAATCCTCATGGCGCGGTTAGGAGGGAGGAGGTCTGAGGAAGCAGGACAAATGAGGTGGACAGAGAGAGCGAGGGGCCAGAGGGACATGTCTGATCCAGCACCCTTCTCTTCACAGCAGAAAATCTGACACCCAATCAGTCACAGCAAAGGTGTCATCGTCCCTGGCATTTCTGCTCCATGCAATACTGGTTGACAGTGACTGAGCACCTCCCTCTGCCAGGCTCAGAGCTGGGTGGCAGACTTGAATAAGAGATGACGTCTACCCATGCCCAGAGGCAGCGTGGAGCAGTGGCTATGGCACAGCCTTTGGATCAGGCAGACACCATTTCTTAGCAGCTGTGTGAACTTGGACTTACTATGTAACTGCTCTTTGCCTTGGCTTTATTATCTGTGAGATGTGGATGAACAATAGTACTACTTGAAAGGACTGTTTGATGAATGAATGAAATAATGCTTGTAAAGCACCTCTGGCAGATAGGATAATCTGCAACCAATATTGGCTACAATTATTAGCCATAAAATTGATGAGGGAAAAGGCACACAGGTGAGCAGGTCAGCCTAGCCCGGCAGAGCTACATCAGGGGGAGGGCATTCTGATTGAAGGGCTCAGAGGAGGCTTGGTAGAGAGAAGATGTTTGACTTAGAGTCTCAATGATCGTTTTGCCAAATAGACCAACAATTGACTTGGGTATTCCATTGTCCTTTGTTCAATGCCATAAATATGGGGAAAAGAACACGAGTTTGATTTTTAATAAATCTCAAGTCTTCTACCAACGCTTGGGGAGCCACAGTGCATTTAACTACTTAATTAGATGTAGTCTGTCAACCTACACACAGAAACACAAACTGTAAATTTCTCTAGAATTGTCAAGGGCACGACATTCTTGGCTGTTTCCAACTACACCAATTACGCAGGTGTTGAGAGCTGTAGGAGGGGTGCACTGTTCCACCCAGCAGAGAGGCTAGAAAGGCCTTCCAGCTCTTCCTTGTGGTCTTAGGAGCACTGAACAGGCATCGCTTCTAGAGAATGGCCATTAATCCTCTCTCCCGCTCTCCTACCTTTACTTGTGGAAGGTAGTGCAGAGGAAGGGAGTCTGGCTACTTATTAGATAGGCTGAATGGTATCAAGGAACTCACTTGTTGCAATCAATTTGAAAGACTCATTGCATTGGTGTGTTTACAGAATGATGGGCAGACATGGTAGGGTAGCAGAAATCATGTGAATTCTTATGTTTTCAGAACTCTACTGGAAGACTTTCCATATGTTATCAAATATCATCCTCAGAGCAACCCTACAAGGAAGGTATTATTATTCTCATTTTACAGATGAAGTAAGAAGAGAAGATTACATGTTCCTGAATGTCTTTTCTAAGTCAGAGATGTTGGCTTCAAGAACAGAACCACACTTAGGCTGGGGTTAATACGAATTTTATAGGATGAATATGACAGGCTATCACAGAAATATCAAAGGAGAAGAAGTGGGTGGTATCTGTTGAACACCTGGACCTCATGGGCTAACTGACCACCTCTCATCTTTGCTTCTGTCTCTCTTTTCTCTCCTTTCTCCCTGGCCCTAATGCTTTTATATTTTATCTCAAACCTGTCTATCACTCAGCTGGATCAGATCTTCAGCCCAAGTCAGATGTCTGGCCATGAAACAATCAGTTAAAACCAGAAGATTGAGGTTACGCAAGTGTAGGGAGCCATATCATTTTGCAAGATGTCCCAAAGCTTGTAAGTGGCAGTGGCAGAATCCCAAGTCACATCTATCTGATTCGGAAGCCCATGTTCTTTCCACTCTTCTACAAAAGGGCAAAAGGGCAGAACAGTTTAAGGCATGCAGCTACCTAGCCACAAAAATAGCCCTCACCATTGGCAAGTATAAGGAAAAACACTGTAACTGGTAAGGATCTCAGAAATCATCCCATGCAAATTCCTCATTTTATAGGCCAAATAACTTGGCAAAAGAATATGGTTAATATTTACTTAGAAGATATTTGGAAAGGAAAAAGATGCCACTGTTCCCATGGCTGTATACAGAGTCTAATAGTTTTCAAATATTATAGGGTCGAGTCAGGCTAAGGAGCAAGAACCCTTAGCTACAAGGGTAATATGTTTAATATACCCAAATCTGACACCATATATTAAGTATTAGCTTCTTTTCACTTAGACAGTGAAGCCAAAGTTGGTAATAGAGTTAAAGTTATCTCCTTCATTCCCAAATTAGAAAATATTTTGCCAACTTGGCCCTGATCTTAACATAAAAAACAGGTATAGAATGTTGGAAATATTTGATCATAGGTCTCCCTGTGAAAGATTTTGGGAGATAAATCTCAGAGAAGCCAAAAGGCAAAGCCATAAAGATATTCTTGGCACTTTCCTCTGAATGCCAAAGATCACAAAACCTAGACGTGTCAGCAAATGTCGTAGAGCAGTACAATCAAGTGCTATGCAAATGATCATGTTTAAAATGATGCAGAAACAAAAATAGTATAAATGATTTGAAAATAATGCAAAATGACATGATTCCTACGATTTCAACAATATAAAAATGCATACATACCAGGAAAGGGTGCAATCTATAAATTGAAAATGGCTTTTTAAGGATAAAGATTCTATGATGATTTTCCATAAGATAGTATTATTTTTATTGATCATCACATTATATCACGAATAATAGCCAAAATGTATTGAATGATTACTTGATTAAGTGCTTTACTTTTATCTTTTAATTCTTCTTAGGAAGCTATTATCGTAAGTCACACTTTGTAAAGAAACTGAGGTTAAGACAGAGTATGCAAACTGCCTGAGATAAGACTCTAAAAGGTTTTTCCCAGAGTTCCAGTTCCTAAGGAATAATAATAATAATAATAATAATATTGGCTAACAATTACGTGGCACTTTGTATGTGCCAGGCACTGTTCTAAGTGCTTTATATTTACTAACTCATTTACCTAATTCTCAGACCAGCTCTACGAGGTAAGCACTATTCTTATTCCTTTTCATAGGTGAGAAAACCGAGGCCCAGAAGCAGGGTCCCCAGCTGGCCTGTGGCCACATCAGAATTAGAATTCAGGCCATCTGGCTCCAGTTCAGCCACCTGCACTGTCTGCACTTACTGCTCTAGTCTCAGGGCTTAGGGAAACGGTACAGAAGAAACTTTTCAGGAAAATTTAAAGTACTCGTGATAACTCCAAAACAACCCCAAACATTCCAACCTGCATGAGCGGGAGAAAGGTTTTCTTGGCTAACTGGGAGGTTCATTTGGACGTGATGAAGCTCAGGCCACCTGGCCAAATGCTGAGTGGCAGGTCCAGCTGGGGTTGGGCAGCGCGGGGATGGCAGGCCTTACAAAATGCACAATGCGTGGACTTGAGAGTGACAAAAAGAGGTGATCATTCTTAAATGTCAGTATGAATTAAATTCTTGAAAGAGAAAGTTGAGAGGGAAGAGCAGTCTTCAAGAAAACTGGCAGTAACAAGGGAAGAGGGGACAACTTTCATTCTCAGAAGGCATTCGTTTCAGATGAGTCTGCAGATGACAGCAGGCAGCGCGGTGGAGAGGAGAGGGCCAGGAGGGAAGGGCGCCCGGGCTTGGTGCCCAGATGCCCCCTGACCCTGGGGCGCGCGACCCTCCCTGCAAGGTGGTGTCAGAGAGGAAAGACAGGGGCAGATGGTTGTCTGAGCTTGTCTGAGCTTGTCAGCAAGGGGAGCGAGGAAGGAGACCTGGAGCCGCTGGTGGAGAGACAGGGAGGCGGAGTCTCTTCCCAGCAGTGGGGACTGTGGTAAGTGGGACGGTGGGGACGGTGGGATGCGGGTTGGTGGGTACTGTGGGAGGCCGGACGGTGCGGACCGGCTGGGCCTGGCCGGGCGGTGGCCAGGGGGTGGCGGGGCGTGGCCGGACGGGGACGTTTGTCTCTAACAGCGGGACCGGCTGTGTCGATGGGGGGAAGCGAGGCTGAGTGCAGCCTGGGGTTAAAGTCAGTGATAGAAATGTCATGCTGCTCATTTGCCTGGTGCCCACAGGGTTGCCCTTTTCTAGTCTGTTCTGCGTGCTGGGCCGAGGACTCGGTTTCCCGGCTCTCCTGGCTCAGGGCTGGCCTAGTGGCTCCCCGGAGAGAGCGGCCAGGAGGTCTCAAGGCTGGGAGGGGACAGGGCCCGGCAGGTGGTCAGTGTCGCCAAGGGGCACTTGCAGCCCCTCCCCAGGAGGGTCTGGCCGCCGGCGGAGCCGCTGCGCCTCTCCTGGCCGCCCCCCCCAGGCTCCGCAGCCCCCAGCGCCCCCTGCGCCCCCGCCCTCCAGGTCCGCGTGTTTGGGAGGTCGCAGTGTGCCCTTGTGCCCTTTGGGGCTTCCCACACGCCTGTGACACGTCCCTTGTGTTCCATTCGCTTTGAAAGAGCGCGTTTCCCTTTGGCCACCCGGACCCGCGGGCACAGCCCTGGCGCCGGCGGGCGGGGACGCCGGTCGCGGGACGCAGCTCGCGGTGGCCGCGGGCTCTGCGCTCGGGGCGCGGCCTGTCAGGGTGGCGGTGACAGGCAGCTCCCAGGCCGACCCTGGTGTGGAGGGGCTGTTCCCCAGTTCGTGGCACAGGGCAGGGCCAGGGAGGCGGGTCAGGGGCCTGCGCCGCCGCCTCCCGGTGGCCTCTGTGACAGGCAGGGCTCCCCGAGACACGCTGGACCCCGGGGAGCTGGAACCGCCTGCCCGGGACATCTCGCCTCAGCCCCAAGCCTCGGTTTCCCCGCTGGCCTGGGGCACGCGTCGACCCCTGCTCGAGGGTCTTCTCCAGGGCCCGCTGGCCTTGATGCGGGTCCGCATCTCCGCAGTCGCCTCCTCTAAGCTCACCTCGACTGTCCCCCGGTCCACTGTGTCCAGCGTCACCACCTGTCCGGCCGTTACCGGCGCCGCTGAGTGGCAGTTACGTCCGCAGGGCGGGCACGCGGGCCGCCAACCGCTCGGCCAGCGCGGGCGCGGCCACCTGCCCACCTGCCCGCCGTTGGCCCGTCCACCTGCCCACCTGCCCGCCGTTGGCGTGTCCACCTGCCCGCCGTTGGCGTGTCCACCTGCCCACCTGCCCGCCGTTGGCCCATCCACCTGCCCGCTGTTGGCGCGGTTGAGGAACACCTGGGTGGGGGAGGTGACGGTGGGGGACATCTGGCTGGGCCGTTGGTCCAGAAGAAGACACTCAAGTAAACTTATGTGTTCACAGATTTAGTGGTGTCTTTATTCCTTATTCTTTCATGTTTTTGTTCTTTCCTTCCCTGAGCTGATGTCTTTTTTAATGGTAATAATTTGCTAAGATAGAAAGCACTGGAGCGAGTATGTTTAAGGGACTTGAGAAGAAAGGAAAAGATCAAGGACAGTAAACAGAGGGGAAGCCAGCAGAGATGACGGAGGGGCCTCAGTTGCTCTTTTCCTTTGTGAGTTTGATGCAGCCCTCGGCTCCTCTGGATGTTTTACACCCTGGCCATTTGCCTGCAAGTAGACGTTTCCCAGAGCACTTTCAGGGTGTTTGAAATGTAGTACCTTTCCAATCTTTATATCATAGTCACTGAAGATGTTATTCCCAGCCATATATACCTATTTGTACAAAGCTATGAAATTTGTTTTAAAATTTTCATTCATTCATTTGTATTTTGTGAAGAACTGATACCAATTCTTCTCAAAAATTTAAAACAAAGAGGAGGGAAATACTTCCAAACTCATTTTATGAGACCAGAATTTCCCCGATACCAAAACCAGAAAAAAAGACACAAGGAAAAAAGAAAACTGCAGATCAATATCCCTCATAAACACAGATATAAAAATCCTCCACAAAACGCTATCAAACAAAATCCAAGAGCACATTAAAATGATTATGCACCATCAAGTGGGATTTATCCTTGAGATGTAAGAAAGATTCAACATATGCAAATTAATAAAGGTTATACATTACATCAACAGAATAAAAGACAAAAACCATATGCTCATCTCAGTAGATGCATAATAAGCATTTGATAAAATGCAATTTATCACTTCATGATAAAAACTCTCAACAGTTGAGGTATAGAAGGAATGTACCTCAACACAATAAAGGCTATTCATGACAAACCCACAGCTAATGTCATATTGAACAGGGAACAGCTGAAAGCTTTTTCCCCGAGAACTGCAACAAGAAAGACAAGGATGCCCACTTTCAGCATTCTTATTCAACATAGGACTGGAAGTCCTAGCCACAGGAATTAGACAAGAGAAGAAATAAAAGGCATCCAATTGGAAAGGAGAAAGTCAAATTGTCCTTGTTTGCAGATGATATGATTTTTATATATAAAAAATTTAGAGCTGATAAATTCAATAAAGTTGTAGGATACAAGATTAACATAAAAAATCCATAGGGTGGGGGAGGACAAGATGGCGGCCCAGGTCTGGCGCCGCTGAGGTGGGTGGTGGGGCTGGAAGTGCCACTCAGCCAGCTTTGTGAGCAAGTGACAGAGCTATCTCCCTGCTCTATGAGAACCACCGGTTGGAAAAATTGTTGAAAACTCTAATGCTATCACTGAGATTCTAAATAATGCTGAATTACTCAAGCAAGTTGTTTATTACACTGGTGGAGAGAATCTATCTGTGGCTAACATGGCCATCAAGTCCCTGTCAGGAATGTCACTGCCCCAGGCTGGACGGGAGGCTTTATTCGGAAGCAATCTGCTGCTGGATGATTTGAAAAGTGTAATGAAAACAAATGATATCGTTCGATACGGGGTATGTAAGCTAATTGTAGAGATTTCTTCTGTGTCACCAGGATCTTGAAACTAATGTACCAAAAGTGGACTGGTGTCCCAGTTCCTGAGAGAGCCGGTGAGGATGTGCTAGTCAGAGCCACCTGCATAGAAATGGTGACGTCACTTGCATATACTCATCATGGACCACAGTATCTTGTTCAAGAAGGAGCAATCGGCCAGATTTCTGATATAATTGTTGGAGCAGATTCAGACTCTTTCTGTAGCTTCTATTTGCCAGGTTTTGTGAAGCTTTTTGGAAACCCGGCTGTCATGGATGGTCCTCAACAGACCTGTGAGCATTATCCGGTCTTTGTGGGAAAAGTCTTTGAAATGACAGAAAGTCAGGACCCCACCAGGACTGGCGTCGCAGTGGACAGTTGGAATCGTAGGATCCAATGAGGAAGGAAAACAGGTTTTACAGAAAACAGGAACTCGCTCTGAACGCTTGCTCATGAGAACAGGGCATCAAGCACAGAATGCCTCAGCAGAGCTAAAATTAGATGTTTACATGCAGTTTCATCTCTTCTGTACTTCCCACTGGAGCAACAGACTGGTGACCTACCGAGGGTGACAGAATCCTGGTTTTCCTCTTTATCTCAGGACCTACTGGAGCTCTTTTGTGGCATCAGTGATCAGCCCTTCCCTGAACTGCACTGAGCTGCCTTAAAAGTGTTCACAGCCATTATGAACCAACTCAGAAACTTACATTTAATAGTCCAGGTTGTGTAGAATACGTGGTGGGCCAGTCTGGGGAGCACGCCACAGCTCTCATGGCCACTGTACTTTACATGGGCATTTAGACACTCTTCCTTTCTCTGGCTCTCACAGGGGCATGCTGTCAAAGGATTAGGAGTCAGTGCACAGGTGCTATCCCAGGGCAATCCTGAAGGCCTGCCTTGACCCCTAAATATCTTTGTTCTTTGTCTTTGACATAATGATTATAACTATACTCTTCAAAGAAGACAAAGCACTTTCACTAATGTGGTCTCCTTCAATCATCATAAAAATGAACGGCGTTGGCAGAGCAAGGACGAGTTCTCCATTTTTTCACAAATGAAGAAACAAGCTCGGAGAGGTTAAGTGTCTTGCTCAAGGTCACACAGCATGTAAGTGGTAGATCTGTTTGCTTTAACTCTTGTTGTCTCTTACATAATACAAAATAATTGCAATGGAAACTAGATTTGGTTGTACAGTTGTTAAATGCACCAAACCTTTTATCCTCTAGCATTAAAAAATTCACCCTGAGATTTATAATTAATATCAGAGTTTTCCCTGAGAGCAAGGTATTTGTAATGGTTTAAAAAACAGAGTAAATCAGGTAGCTTAATAGAATGTTGAGTCTTGGGAGAGTTGAAGAGAAATCATATCTACTTCACAATTTTTCTTAGGTTCATCTGTACTGGGACAAACACCTGGGAGGGAATCGTGATCTTAGAGCTAAAGCGATGGTTTAGGTTTTAGTATTCCTTTTGCTGGGAAACTCTACTGTTTAAGAAGATAAGTCATTTTAAACATCTTTGTTTTTTTCTCTTCTATCTTATTTAGTTTATTCATTTATTCAATAAGCATTTGTATTATAACAGGGTTGAAAATTTATGCATTTATGCATGCTACCTCTAATAAATATGGGCAAAATGTGATTTTAAAATTATGTCTTAAAACACGTGGGCCACGGCAATGATTTAAATAATTCTTTTAGATTGTTCTCTTTATCCTTTGATAAAAGAAAAGCCCAGTTTCCTAGAGTCTCCCTGTTCCCTGATTCTCTTCCAGGGCATCTGAGAGAAGGAAGACTTCACAACCTCCTTGCCTGGGGAAAGGTGGGGGGGTCCTCAGTCCTTGGGATGCTTTTCTTCCCTCTGTCTTCATGATGATGTGCCTGTCTGCCTGGCTGCTGCCTGCCTGCCGTGGGCTTCCTCTGGCAGAGCTCATGGTCTGGCTTATTTTGGTTGTTTAGAGCCCAGGGTTGCTCTCCTAATCACTCAGCTCACCTGACTGTGACAACAAAGCCCTGTCCCCAGTCTGGTCTCCAGCTCTGATGGTCCAGCCCAAGCCAAAGCTGGGGAGTCTGTCCCGCCTGGCCAATCCAGCCCCATGGGCAGGGCTGTCACCTAGCTCACAAGTTACCTGATTGCTCAGTCATTCCCCTCCTCCCCCTGCTCTCCCCTGCAACAAGAGGTTAATGGAATATTGAGTTTCTGTCCCTGCCTTTCAGTGCCAGAAAGCTGCCCTGAAAAGCAAATCTTTAGGGTTAATTTCTGTCTAATCGCTCTTTGTTGCTGAATTAAACTCCGAGGTGGCTCTGCCCTAGGTTGGGCTGGGTGGCTTCTGGCCGGCTGTTTGGTAGACTCAGACAAGACCCAACAGCTCCCTCTCCCCAGAGCACCCCCTCCCTTTCCCGAGGCCCAGTCCTGGCTGAAGCCAGAGAGAAGTAGAGACACTTAGACTGTTTTCTCCTTCTCCCTTTCCCCTCTCCCTCCCTCAGCCCCATCCCAGGGGACTGGCCTCCCTCCCTCCCTCTGCATGGCAGCCTCTTCCTGCCTCCTGCAGCAAGCCCTGGTGTCATGGGCAGAAGGGACAGGTGTTACTGTCGTGCCAGAAGCCTGAGTCTTCTACAGGCTTTATAGAAAAGAAAGATGCAGGAATTGAAAAAAGTTCTCTCCCCTAAAAAGCTTGGCTTCTAAATTTTTTGTTTTATTTCAAAGTTCTATTTTATATGCCAGGAAGTAAACAGCAACAATTTCATGCACATTTCTCTGGCCACCAATCATATGAATGTTTCAGGTCAATTAAGAAGAAGGTCTAATAAGGAGATAATGCCATAAAGACATAAACAATTCTAACCCAGAAGGCCAGCTGTACAGCTGGGTGGAAAATTTCAGTGTCTTTTAACAACCCCCACCCCCACTTTTTTTTTTTTGCCAGAGTTGAAGGTCATGGTTGTGGAGTGGAAATATCTGCTTACTCTCCTTCTGGACAGCCATCTCTGTCATCGTGCTTTCTGAGCTTATCACATGTTTACCGAACAATTGCAAGACTCATGGAACTGCAGGGTTATCACAAGAAAAGTAAATGAAAATCTCCCAGTCTTTAGGAGACAAGCCCTCCCAGACATACGTATACACTAGCAAAAACACCCAACCCTCCGGAGCCTCCTCTGCGTGCTCGCCCTGTTTGCGCCACTGCACAAAGAAAAGAAGAAAACACATTTCTCATTCTACGTGGCCACATTCCAGGTTGGCATGCCACCACACATTTCGACTTTGCTTCAAAGCCTCTGCCCTTAAAAAGCAAATAAAGAAAGAAATGTTTAATCTTGCTCTCATGGAATTAAAATCTACTTGGAACCCCATGCAGTAACGAAAGAGAAAAAGGATCAGGCCCAGTGCCTGAGCCACTGAGTCAAAGTTTCCAGGTTTCTTCCTAATCACGCTATCATAATTTTGCAATCATTAGTTAACCAAAGAGGTTTAATAGCAGAGTGTGTTTGTGCACCTCATGTAAAATAATATTCCTAAGAGCCTGAAAAGTTCAGTAAAAGTCAATCATAGGCCAGTTTGTACAACTCTTCTAGAAGCAAATAGATAAGTAAAAAGCATCCGTGTGCAAGCATATTGTATAGAAGGTGAAAATGTTAGAAGTAGAATTAAGCAAAAGAATATAATTTTTCTCTTTCTACCATAAACTTAAACTTTTGACATCAGTTTCCATATGTTTATTCTAAGGTCTCAGCCAGGCGAGGTGGCTCATGCCTGTACTCCTAGCTCTCTGGGAGGCCGAGGCGGGAGGATTGCTCGAGGTCAGGAGTTCGAAACCAGCCTGAGCAAGAGCAAGAACCCTGTCTCTACTATAAATAGAAAGAAATTAATTGGCCAACTAATACATATAGAAAAAATTAGTCGGGCATGGTGGCACATGCCTGTAGTCCCAGCTACTCGGGAGGCTGAGGCAGGAGGATTGCTTGAGCCCAGGAGTTTGAGGTTGCTGTGAGGTAGGCTGATGCCACGGCACTCACTCTAGCCTGGGCAACAAAATGAGACTCTGTCTTGAGGGGGGAGGGGCATGGGCAATATAAGTAACCTTAACAACAATTGTACCCCCATAATACGCTAACATAAAAATAATAAAAAAAAGAAATGAAAAGAAATTCTAAGATCTCAGAATTGTATAGTTACTCTGAATTTAATGACAGCATTCTAAGCATTAGAATTCTAAGCATTATGCCTTTTGAAAATTTGAGAACCTCTCTGCTCTATAAGGCTTTTCTGACTCTAAAACTCTGTAGGAAAAATTAAAACATTTCTATTGCACTTTGAAGTTTTTTTACAAAAATCTTTACAGCTACATGGGATTATGTAGTCTAAATTATTTTACACATGATGCAAACAAAGGTCCTTTGAGATTATGCAAGTTTTCCAGGTCATGCGCAGTTGGGGAAATATCTGGAATGGGAACTCCATGCATTTTCTAGTATACCTCACTAATGAGGGTCTGATCACAGGTTTCTTAGTTCTCTAGTTTATTGTATTTTGTTAAATTATTGGGTTAACAAGATAGATGAGTAGCTACGCCTTCTATGTCTATGTCCAACAAAATCGACAATGGTATCCACGATAAAAGATTTTCCATCTCTATTGGGCATAGTCTTTGAGTCAATACCACATACTTCAGCCTTTAGACCAGATTGGAACTTAATAGTGCCAAAGGAAATAGGAAACTATTTTGTTTTACCTCTCTTCTCTATGCCTTTTTTAGGTTGAAGAACTCTACCAACCACTGGGAAATTTGGCAATTCCTGAACTGACTATGAAGTATTGTCTTTGCCTATTAGAATCCTCCTGCTGTCTCTAGCATACCCTGCAACGTCACTGCCTCTCTTTATCATCCTGGCTTCTTCATGAATGTAGCTAATCAAATGAAAGAGGTCTGGAGAAAGCACATGGCGTCTGCGATGTTTAGTGACCTAAGCAAAAGCAATCCAGTGTGCACAGAGAACAGCTCACAAGGAGGTCTGGCTAGTCTCACATATCATGCTGCTCAGTGAAGACTGCGCATTGCATGGCTGGGTGCTGTGCACATAAATCGAACATTTAGCTTTAGCTGCAAAACAAGCGCCCAAGTGCATAGCATGGAAACTTAACATTGTCCCAGTCATCCTATCTTGTGCCCAATGCAGTGTCTGGATAGACATAATTTTTTAAAAAAGTAAACAAGAAGAAACTAAAATGGGGCTTATAAAAGGATACTGCAGCATAAAGGAGGTGAACACCACCCCAAAATATAGAATGAAATAACTGCATATAAGAAACAAATTATAATTTTAGAAAGCAGTTGCTTCATTGGTCTTCCCCCAGTCTATGAATGGTACAGCCTGTGTGAGATGGATGCTTTGACCCGACAGGCAAAGGCTGGAACCTAAGTGGAATCCAAGTGAAGGGACGACTTATGCAATAAGCTAGAAATGTAATAGTCAAAGCAAACAAATCAACCAACAAAACCTCAAAATGGAAGTAGCAAAGCATAGAATTGACACTCCTGACATCAAATCAGCAAACTAGAGGGCAAATTTGAGATTCTCATCAAGTGACTCTAGGTTTAAAAAAACTCCTCTTGAAACAAAATAATAAAGGTCAAAAATAAAAAGATGGTGACAATTTTATTCATGCAATTAATATTTATTGAGCACCTGTTATATTTTGGGCACATACTGGGCAAATTCAAACAAATAGAAATCAGGATAGTTTCATAAACATCTTACAGAGTACAGTTCCAGGCAAAGCAGACTGAGACCTACCACGGAGGGTCATTTTCTATTGATAAAAGGAAATCTGCACAGTCAGGAAATTAAATAATGTGATCTTTTAAAAGTTAGAATTATAGAGAAAATGGGAGAAGTAAACACTTAATGGAAACTTGGAAGTGCCAACCTAATCTAAGGGAGAGTCATGCATAAGGGTTGGGCCACTATCCACTAGGAAGTCTGGGCACCAGGTTACAAAATGCCAACAGAGGCTTAAGCCTTTGCTACCCAAGGTGAGGTTCACAGCCCAGCAGCCTGGGCATCCCTGGGGAGCTTATAAGAGATGCAGAGACGCCCACCCCACCCCTACTGAAGCAAAATCTATATCCTAACAAGATTGCCAGGTAATTCACATGCACATTACTCCTTCATAATCAAACGTGTACATGATATGTAAAGACTTTGAATAATAATAGTAATCAGGTAACATTATTACTGATATTAGTGCTGCATTCTCTACATACTGAGACTGTCTTTTACGAACATTTATGGAAGACTTACAAAATGCACTAGGCTGTAGACAAAACTCCTATTATCTTCAAAGAGCAGAAATCATACATGTCAGATATCCTGAAAACTAGAATAAAATTTAATTACACAGGCTTAAACAAACATATTAACCAACTAACCAATAAACAAACAAAAATCCTAGTTGAGTATTGTTTCAAAGAAGAAATTGTGGACTTTTTGGAAAGCTACCTACTAAAGTTTATAAGATGCTCTCAGCTGTATTCATAGGGAAAAGCCTAACTTATTTAATAAGAAAAATGATAATTGAGATATTTAAGTTAAGGAAGTAGAAAAACTACGACAGCTTTGGGAAAGGGAGAGGCCAATATACACATGCCTGGTGGCAAAGCTGATTCAATCAAGAGCTTATTTACATAGCTTGAAAATCATATTCTTCAACAGTCATTGTTCTTTAACTGGTGTGGAAGCTGGTTCCTGCTTGGATAGTGCTGCACTGCGCCTGGCCAGCTCCCTAGACGGGGACATTTCCAATGGACTGAAAGTGGAGACCCAGAGCTGGAACTGCCCATTCACGACATAGAGGCCGAGGAGGGCTTTACCCCACCAGGACAACCTGGTGACCTTCTCGGGGAATGAGGGAGGGGGCAGTGTTCTCTTTCCTTTTATTAATTTCCCAGAGCAAATAATGTGGGCCCATAGTGATACATAATCACAATTTTTTTCTGCCCTGATTCGAGATACGAAGGATAAACTTCTTGTTAATTTTTATGGACCAATAAAAGGCAAAGATGTGTGATTTCCAAACAAAGAATGTTAAGGAGATGTGTGTTCATTGCGTGTTTACTGCTCTTACTGTAAATATTCAGTATTTGTCAGAACAGGTGCCCAGCTCTTGGCATACTTTACTTAAGAACAATAGCAAATAAAAATCATTAATCATATCTGTTCTCATAAGGAAATAAAAAATTACCATATGGTTGCGCCAGGAGGCTGAAGTGAAGCTAGGAAAGATAAGAGCCATGTCCTGCTGGGCTTCAGCGGAGAGCCGTGTTTGCGTGAGATACAATGATCTGGAAGAAAGTGTCGCTGGGAACTGTGGTTCTGTCTTTCATCTGCACCTTGTGAAAAATCCTGAGTAGGGTGGGAGAGAATGAAACATAGAGGAAGGCGCTGTCTTTTCTTTAGAAACTCCAGTTTAGCCAGCTCTTTTTAATATTTTATTTTATTTTATTTTTATTTTTGTTTCAGTAGATTTAGGGGGGCGTAAGTGGTTTTTTGATACATGGATGAATGGTATGATGGTGAAGTAAGGACTTTTAGTGCACCTGTCACCCAAACAGTAGACATGGTGCCCAAGAGGTAATTTTTGACCCCTCAGCTGCTTCCCCCCTCCCCCCTTAAGTCCATTTTGCCACTCTATGTGACCACATATCACCATGGTTTAGCTCCCACTTCTAATTGAGTACATGTGGCACTTCTTTTTTCTTTCCTGAGATCCTTCACTCATGGTTATGTCTTCTAGTTCTATCCAAGTTGCTACAAAAGTTATTTCATTCTTTTTATGGCTGAATAATATTCCCTGGTGTATATATACTACATTTCTTTGTCTGCTCATCAGTTGATGGGCACTTATATTTATTCCACATCTTTACAGTTGTGAATTGTGCTGTGATAAACAAGGGAGTGAATGTGCATTTTTGATATAATGACTTCTTTTCCTTTGGGTAGATACCCAGTAGTGGGATTGCTGGATTGAATGGTAGGTCTATATTTAGTTCTTTGACAAATCTCCATACTGTTTTCCACAGAGGTTGGCTAATTTACAGTCCCGCCAACAGTGTATAAGCTTTCCCTTTTCACCACATCCATGCCAACATCTATTGTTTCATAACTCTTTAATAACACCCATTCCGACAGGGGTTAGGTTGTATCTCATTGTGGTTTTAATTTGCATTTCTCTGATGATTAGTGATGTTGAGCATTTTTTCATGTTTATTGGCCATCATTATATCTTCTGAAAAATGTCTGTTCATGTCTTTTTTTTTTTTTTTTAGGAGAAGGAAAGAGGAGTCTATTAATTTACTAACAAATGAGGAGACTACCAGACTCCCATCTCAAAGTACCAACGTCCTGCTTCTGAGCAAAAGTACAGAGCTTTTAAAGGTTCTGGTTCATCCTATCTTTGGTTAAGACAATCATGTGACTTCTGCCTGGTTAATTCCCTTGAGCCATCTCCTGTGGCACAAAGAACAAAGGACACTCCTGCCACTCTCGACCACGGGCCTGCAGCAGAAATGTAGGTTTTAGTTTTCAAAAAGGGTAAGGGGGTTTTGAAGAGACAGAAAACATTTTTCATCCTTTTTCAGTCCATTTTCTCTGTTACATAGTCCCCACCGTGAATTTTGCCCTTCCATATCTGTGGGAGGAGGGGTGACATAGTCATTAAGCTACTTCCAGCTGAATTGGCAATGTTTTAGATGGAAGACACAGACCGTCAGGTGAAAAAGGGCATAAGCAGTAACTACAAGCATGAGGACTGACAAGGCCAAGTGGGCTGTCTTGCACGCAATGTCTGATGCAGGCTGGGTTAGGAAAGAAACATGGGACCTCAGAGTGCAGAGCTATTAGTTGTACCCCGTAGGTCAGTGGTTCCCAACCTTTTTGGCATACCTCCTTCTGTGTGGCCCCCAGTTCCTAAGTTTCTTGGGAAATAAGTTTTCCATGGATGGGCAGGGGGGCAGTAGAACTCTGTGGCCCAGTCCCTAACAGGACCCAGCAGTGGGACAGATCAACAGAAGAGGCGATAGCCGGGGAAATCCTCACTAAGGAGCTGTCCCTCTATCTTTGGTATCATGGACCCAAGGTTTCACTCTTGACAATTGTAACGAGGTATGAGTTGTCAGAGGCACTTCGTAGTGGCCCTTCCCCTTCTGTTTCCAACTGGGGCAGGGTCCTAAAGGGACGAACTCATGCACAGTGCTTAGCACCTGACCCACTCATTTGACACGTTGCTTTATTCTACCTTTTCTTACTCATGCTTATGTTACCACACTTATCTCAGGGTGCTAGGAAAGGTCTTTCATAAATTATTTCTTAGCGGCTCACATTAAGCCCATTTCTAAAAGCCTACCCTTATCCAGAGGAAGGTGAGCAGAAACGCCCTACCTAGGTGCAGGGCTTTGCTTACTTCTTGGGTTACAGCCGCTGCAAAGGAGTGTCCCTTGTCATTCTTGTGCCGCCCAGGGCCCCTCGGAGTGTGCTCCCGGGTCCAGATGGCCATGGGCGCCTGCTGGTGTCCACGCTGTAGGAGGAGGAGTGCTAAGCCGTGTCTGTGGCTGTCTGTCCATCACCAGCCCTGGTGCCCTTCTCCGCCTGCTCGGACTCTTTCCCTGGACTGCCGCTGCCCAGCGTCCTGTCACCCTCTAAGGCCCGCGCCTGCTCTGGGCTGGCAGCGAGTGCAGGAACTTGGCGAAGGCCCTGTCTCGGGCCAGCAGCTTCTGGTAGGAGCCCATCTCAGAGCCTCAGGCCATCTCTCCGTTTGGGAAGGACAACTCTCTACCCAGCCTGAAAAGGGATCTACTGATACAAGCCTCAGTATCCACGTGAAACTGTCAATCATCAAAAAAGGGGACCCCGCATGTTGGGCTCTCTGTGTAGCGGGTTGCCTTTGTGACCTTGGGCCACCCCAAGGACATAAACAGTTAGTTGCAAATGGGGTCCTCTCAAATGAGGTGCCACCAAATCCATCACCACGTCACGCTCCCAAAGTATGTATTCATGTAGGTGCAGCACAAACTCGGACCCAGCGCTTTGGGTAGGAGACGAGTCTGTGAGAATCCTCTCTCCATTTAGCTGTGCCACCCCGAATGTCAGAGCCCCAGTCTTTAGTTTTAAAGGGGTCTAAATCTAGCTGGGGTGTCAAGGCCCCGAGGAACAGATCACCTCCAGTGGCCTCCTTAGCAGCTCTGCCAGTGGTCTGATTACTTTTTGTCATGCTGGCCACCTGTTTGGGCTCGGCCAAAGCTGTATTAGGGCCATGATTTTGGTGGCATACTTCGTATCCTGACTCACATTTGGTAGCTTTATTCTGGGCAATGCTGTCATGCTGTGCAGGTTTGCTGAGGCCCAATTTCAAAGCACAATGGCAGTCTCCCGAATACTTCAGCAGGCCCTGGTATTCGTCCAGCGGGGGTTGGTAGCACCTGCCCCCTTGCAGAGGTGAGCTCCTGCCACTCGCCTGGGCCTGCTGTGGTGTGTTTCTCAGCCCCTGCTTGTCTACGGCTGCCTCAGTGCCACCTGGCCCCTCCCCGCTGCCCCTGGCCTGGGTCTCAGAGCACCAGGCACAGCTGGGTGCTGGAGGTCAGGGTGGCGGCCGGGGAAGGGGTCCTCTGGACCACTGCTGTCCACAAGGCTGGTGCCACTTGAATCCCCTCTGTCAGTTTTGCCCGTGGCTCCTCTGGGATATTTGGAGGCAGGGGGCTCCGAGCCCCTTCCTTCACCATGTGAGTCCTGGACTTAGAAAAGCTATTTGCTCTCCTGGGGCTCCTGCCACCGGGAGTCCTTTGCAATTGTGGGCAGTGCTCCTTTCAAGGTCCTTCTTCTTCACAAAAAGCCAGTCTGGGGCAGCTTTTCCACCCTTTCATTTTTTTTTTGTAGACAGAGTCTTACTCTGTTGCCCGGGCTAGAGTGAGTGCCGTGGCGTCAGCCTAGCTCACAGCAACCTCCAACTCCTGGGCTCAAGCGATCCTCCTGCCTCAGCCTCCCCAGTAGCTGAGACTACAGGCATGCACCACCATGCCCGGTTAATTTTTTCTATGTATTTTAAGTTGTCCAGCTAATTTCTTTCTATTTTTAGTAGAGGCAGAGTCTTGCTCTTGCTCAGGCTGGTCTTGAACTCCTGACATTGAGTGATCCACCCGCCTTGGCCTCCCAGAGTGCTAGGATCACAGGCGTGAGCCACCAAGCCCGGCCCCA
>VSMD01036423.1:0-61249 GCA_008750895.1 Mirza zaza
TTTAATGAAAGCGTTTTATGAGAGAACTCCATGTGTGTCAGCCACCTGGACTAATAGGAAGAGGGCCGTCGGCAAATACGGGGGGGGCGGGGGGGGTTTGCATTCAAGTCTTTCTAAATCAGAAAGTGAGACAGAAATGCTTACATTAAAATGGCCCTGGCCGGGCGCGGTGGCTCACGCCTGTAATCCTAGCTCTCTGGGAGGCCGAGGTGGGCGGATCGTTTGAGCTCAGGAGTTCGAGACCAGCCTGAGCAAGAGCGAGACCCCATCTCTACTATAAATAGAAAGAAATTAATTGGCCAACTAATATATATAGAAAAAATGAGCCGGGCATGGTGGCGCATGCCTGTAGTCCCAGCTACTCGGGAGGCTGAGGCAGGAGGATTGCTTGAGCCCAGGAGTTTGAGGTTGCTGTGAGCTAGGCTGACGCCACGGCACTCACTCTAGCCTGGGCAATAAAGTGAGACTCTGTCTCAAAAAATAAAATAAAATAAAATAAAAATAAGAAAATAAAATGGCCCTTACACACCTGTGCCTGTCCACGGATCCCAAGCACGCCTTCTTCCCCGACCCCATGCATCCAGACAGAGAAGCCAACAGGGCTACAGCTAAGGGATTATGCATGGAATTTGTCTCATAGTCCTCAGAACATTTAGCAGAGGACTAGGCCCCCCCCCAAAAAAAAATAGATGCTCCATCAATACCAATTGATCGATTAATTAATTGGTCAATGGATGGCCCTTCTAAAATCACTTACTACCTGAGCAGAAGCTGGACTCATGCAAATGCTTTGTTCCTGTTTAACCCCAGGAGATTGTTTTACATTTCAAGGGAGCCTCACAGTTTGAGCTGGACTGTGAAAAATGAACCAAAACAGGCTGGAACAGTTCTCAAATTCTATTCCACCCACAAAATTTGCATTGCTTCTATTTGTCAAAACGCCACCAGGTCCCTTCTATCTGTCACCTTCTCCTACACAGAATAGCCTGAAACTGTGGAGGTGGGCGTATTTACTTTCTGTTGCCTAATAATTATGAGTTTTATGGAAACTTTTGGAAAGAATAGAAATGGCAGGTATCCACTCCCACTGCTCCACTTGACCAGCATTAAAAAAGAAAGAAATGACAGGCAAAACATATCTGATGTAAGCACCAAGTAATTGTTTTTTAAGGTCTGATGCTTGGCTAGTGTAAAATATAAGCACAAGCTTAATTTTATCAACTAAGAATTATGAGTATCACATTTAAAGAAATGAGTCTATCCTGAGATGTTTCATTGCCATCAGTCACGTTAAGACCCAGAATCTGCTACCTAACATGCTTATATTTGAACTGGCCAGAAATATTTTAAAGGAGGAAAAGTTGTGCAATGTGTGCCTAGTTAAGCACTTGAAGCATACAAACCTCCACATCCTTGCTTCTCATACTTTCACAGAAAATGAAAGTGATACTTAATTATCAAAACAAAAATCTGCAGAATCTACATATATAAAACAACTTCCTCTTTTTTTCCTGTTATTTTCAATCCCCTAAGGGGTGCAAGAACTGAAAGAGACCTTTTGGCTGTTGGTTGCAAAAAACTGTTTTCCTGTTCAGAATAAGTAATTTCTTAGGGTAATTTATACACTATTTAAACAAAGATACTATGTAGTAAAATGAAATACTCATCGCAGCCTGGTAAATTATATCTGATTTTACAGTACATGAGTGCCTTGGATTGAACCAATAATCAAGCTCTGGGCTTCTCTCTGCATAGTGCTCAACTCCCTAACGAAAGTATATCAAACGTTGTCTTTCCATTTTTGTGACCTTAAAGTCCAGGACTGCTCATTCAATCTCGCTCTACTCCTCCACGAATATTTGAGGGCAGTTTGACGGGACGCTATATTCACAGCCCATCCAAGCCAAAGCAAGGTTACTGACGAGACCTCACATCATTAAATTCTATCTTTTAAAAGTTCTCTAGGGTCAGGGAAATGGGGCTGCTGCAGGCTGGCGTTTATGCTGCCACCTCTTGGCATTACAAGGAAATACATCACGGAGAGAGGAGGAGGAGATCTCTGCTGGATGTCGTATCCATAGAGTATCTATGTTAGGGTCCATAAATGCTTCCTAAATGGGAGAAGGGGAGCTCACAGAGCTTTCGGGGATTATTATGAAAGCTCTGGATTATCTCACCAGATAAAAAAAAAACGCATACACGATAAATTTTTTGTAGATAAATTTGGACGACCTAAAGCCCATCCATGCACTCCTTTCTAGACTATAGACATTGCAGAGAAACCTTGTTTTTCATGCAATGACAAAAAAATTCTGTAAAATGGAAGAAAGTGGGCATTCTGGGAGGATGGTATGCTGTGAGATTATTCAGAAGAAATTTTTTTGACATAAAGTGAGATTTTTAGTTCAAAATTGGTAATGTGTTGAAAGGTGGAGGGGGGAAAAAAGCTTCAAACATTTTCCTGCAGCAAAGAATGTTTGGATTCCATTTCAAAGTTAATCAATGGGAAAGGCCCTCTGGGAATTCTGGGTGGCATTTCCAACAGAAACATTATGCTTTTGACACTTCTAGTATCGATGTCTTAAATCCTCCTCCCACAGTTAGTTGTGGATCACGTAACCTGGTCTGGTGCCCGCGGCCTGCTTATTTGTGTAGCTTATAGAAATGTCTTCTGTGTTTCTACCGATATTTTTGCGACACAAGGTTGCAACGGAGCCATCGGCTGCCTCTAAGTTTTTTGTGGTCTGATGCTTGATTCATTTAAGATTCAGGCACAGGCTTAATTTTATCACTAAGAATTACTAGCGTCACATAATATGTATCATTAAACAAGTAAGTCCATCCTGAGACGTTGCATGGTCATCAGCCACCTGAAGACCCAGAATCTGCTACTTAAAATGCTTCTGTGTGAACTGGCTGGAGATGCTCAAAGATGTACTTGGGAGAGCACAGCCCCGGCATCTCCCTCCAAATCTGGAGGCCTCCTCACCCCCACACACACACACCACTAAACGAAGCCATTCTTCCCATTTCCTACACAGCGAGAAGGGGCTGCTGGCCAGGTCCTTGGAGCACCTGAGAAACTGCTCCTCGAATTAACCCGGCCAGTCTCCCTCCCTAATGGATTGACTGGCAGACACCTAAAGAGGTATCGATCGGTCCGGGCCGCCCACCACACCGGCCCTTTCGCCTGTCAGCGTGACCACGGTATCGACTTAGTGACGCCTGGAACCCTGCACGCCTCCCCGCCCTGAAATTAGCACCGGCTCTACAAACCCCCTGCTACCTGCCGCGTGCTTAGCGGGTAGGCAGTGTCCTCCACGCACAGGGACGGAATCCGGTCCCTCCATCCGCCCAGAGCAGTAAGAAGTTTTCCCATCCCGCTTTTTGTCCTCGTTAAGTTTGATATTTACACCTCTGTGTGGTTACTCTCATAACGCTCCCGTGGTGTTATTCCATCAACATGCCATCTATATGTATTTTTTTACTTTTACATTTTTATTTTCCTTTTTTATTTATTTACTTATTTTTCCGGCATATCGTGGGGGGTAACGAATGTTAAGGTTACAGGCCGGGCGAGGTGGCTCACGCCTGTAATCCTAGCACTCTGGGAGGCCGAGGTGGGCGGATCGCTCGAGGTCAGGAGTTCGAAACCAGCCCGAGCAAGAGCGAGATCCCTGTCTCTACTAAAAATAGAAATTAATTGACCAACTGAAAATATACAGAAAAAAAAAAAAAAAATCAGCCAGGCATGGTGGCGCACGCCTGTAGTCCCAGCTACTCGGGAGGCTGAGGCAGGAGGATCACTCGAGCCCAGGAGTTGGAGGTTGCTGTGAGCTAGGCTGATGCCACGGCACTCTAGCCCGGGCAACAGAGTGAGACTCTGTCTCAAAAAAAATGTTAAGGTGACGTATATTGCCCTTGCCCACCGCCCCCCCCCAAACATGCAATATTTTATCTTGAAAAATAAATCATCATCATTGTATGCTGGGGGGTGGGGGTGGAGGAAGATTCCCCAATGTGCTGTGAGTGTCACCGCCAGCTGACAGCAACTGGACAGACCCCTAACGGACCAAGCAGGGAGCCCGAGTAGTCTTGTTGCCACCTTATCCAGGTGGCTGCAGGAGTTTTTATGTTTTATTAATGTCATAAAATGCAGCTGCTGCACAGTTATCTACAGTGTGTAATTATAAGTGCATGTTATTGATGTTATCAGCGTGATGCTTGCGTTTACTTTTCCATTAATAGAAATTCTGCATTTTATACATTAATTATACAGAGAATTAATGGCGGTTTACACAAGTCTGGCTATAAGCAGTCATTTTAGAAGCAATTACACTCACGGTAGTCTTCTCTTTAGTAACAGTTTTTGTTCCAAAAGATGACTTTAAATGCATTTAAACATAAACATAAAGCGGGGCACTTGCTATGCAAGGAACAAAATGAACATACTCGCCATAAAACCCAGTTTTATATGAGAACAATGGATGATGAACATGGCAATGGTTCTGAGTCTTCTTGCTTCTTTTCAATTCTTGTAAAATTTCATCGGAAGATAGTTACAGTTTTACTTTACCCTCTGCGTCATTAAAAATGTTTGCAGCACCAGCCTGAGCAAGAGCGAGACCCCGTCTCTACTATAAATAAAAATTAATTGGCCAACTAATATATATAATATATATAGAAAAAAATTAGCCGAGCATGGTGGGACATGCCTGTAGTCCCAGCTACTCGGGAGGCTGAGGCAGGAGGATCGCTTGAGCCCAGGAGTTTGAGGTTGCTGTGAGCTAGGCTGATGCCACAGCACTCACTCTAGCCTGGGCAACAAAGCGAGACTCTGTCTCAAAAAAGAAAAAAAATGTTTACAGCAAAGACTCCAAGCTCAACTTGTCCAGAACAAAACCCGCCAGGGTCCACCTCCTCCAGCATCTAATCCGTCACCAAGCTTTGTGGATTTTGCCCTCTGAGTATCTCTCGACTCTGCCCATTTCTCCCCACCTCCACGGTCACTCCGATTTGAGCTACGTCCCATCTTACCGTGGTCCACACACAGGGTCCCCACACCTCCCTTCCCCACACCACTGCAGGCCCATCTCAAACCCGTTTCCCGGTGCGAAACCCAAACCGTGCCTCCTCCCCCCACCCCACCCCCCGAAGACACTCCAGTTGCTTTCCGGAGAGAGGTGACAAGCTCCTTCCCACGGCCCACGAGGCCTCCCTACATGGCACGACCTCACGTAGCGTCAGTCTCTCCCCGCGTCACAGTGACCTGCTGTGAATTTCTCCCTCCCGCCACAGGGGCTGTGAAGCCCCAACTCTGGTCCTACCTGCCTGCTGAAGTCTTACCCACCTTTCAGATCCCAGGCGCACACTACAATTTCTCCGGGAAGTTTTCCCTTCCTGGGCCCAATTCCCCTACCGGGAGCTTTCGGAGCACTCGAACCTCTCGCTCATATTGCAACTTTATGATTACTTGTGCTGTTGTTTGATTGATGTCTACCTTCCTCATTTGTACGTCTCATGAAGCAGTATTGGGTTTCGGCCCCCACTCCAGCTCTGACGTCTTGGGGAGTAACTGGCATGTACGTAGTAGATGCTTAATAAATGTGTTGGTTGGCTGGTTGGTTGAATGACTACATACATGAGTGAATCACAAAATAATGATTCATGCCAGGCTCTCTAAGAATCATGGGCTCTTACAGCAGACTTCCTCGTTGTGAATCCCAGCTGTGCCACTCACCGGATGACCACATACGTGTTGCGTGACTTCTCTGTGCTCAGTTTCCTCATCTATAAAATAGGGGTAATAATGCCTACCTTGTAGAGTTGTTATACAGTTTAAATGAGCTAATACATACAAATTACACTGAGCAGTGCCTGGCACAAGGTGAACACATACGTATGTTGTTAAAATTATTGCCATTATCCTCTGACGTTAATAAGGATAGAGAAGACTCTCAAAGACATTTAAAGCTTCCAAAATCATCATGATGTCAGATCTCTTGGAGCTCTCATCCTGAACCCTACGGTCTATCGAGTTCACGGCCCAGCTGAAACTCAGCCCTTAACCACGCGCAGCACAGGTCCCAGCTCACCATGTAAAAAAATATTTCTACTTTTATTTTCACTGGAATCATCTGCCTTCCCTAACTGGAACTTTCAACCTTCTAGCCGTTTCTGCGCTAAGACGTCACAGTGAGATTAATAATGTCCAAATGACACCTCCAAAGTAAGTCCCATCCCATCCTACTGCCCACGGCGAGATTAGCTGCACGCAGCCTCGAACCCCATGGGTCGCTGGCATGGTAGGCTGGCACTCTTGCCCTGGGGGCCCCTCTCAGCACAGGTGCTCCCCACGATCACTGGAACCAGCCTGGGCAAGAGCGAGACCCCGTCTCTACTAAAAATAGACAGAAATTAATTCCCCATTAAGAATATATAGGAAAAAAAAAAAATCAGCCCAGCATGGTGGCACATGCCTGTAGTCCCAGCTACTCGGGAGGCTGAGGCAGGAGGATTGCTTTGAGCCCAGGAGTTTGAGGTTGCTGTGAGCTGGGCTGACGCCACGGGCTACACAGTAAGACTCTGTCTGGAAGAAAAACAATAAACAAAAAACTATTTTTCAGAATCTTTAGCCAATGTCATCTTTGCATTTTCACCTTACATTTTAGAGTTTTGAGTATGGGAATTTTCAGATGAGGACAACAGGATCGCCCTTTCCATGACTTAAAAAACAGGATAATACCTATTCCTAAACAGGATAATACCGCCTCAGTCAGGAATATAAAAAAAAGAAGAAATGAATAACTAAAAAAAAAAAAAAAAAAACAGCACTCCACGAGGCTCTGATCACAGTCCGAGCTCCTTGCTAACACGGAATCCACATTTATCAGGGGGTGGGGAAAGTCCAGTGAGTTTTTTTTGTTTTTTTGAGACAGAGTCTCACTCTGTTGCCCGGGCTAGAGTGCCGTGGCGTCAGCCTAGCTCACAGCAACCTCAGACTCCTGGGCTCAAGCGATCCTCCCGCCTCAGCCTCCCGAGTAGCTGGGACTACAGGCATGCGCCACCATGCCCGGCTAATTTTTTCTATATTAATTTCTTTCTATTTATAGTAGAGACGGGGTCTTGCTCTTGCTCAGGCTGGTCTCGAACTCCTGATCTCAAGCGATCCTCCCGCCTCGGCCTCCCAGAGTGCTGGGATTACAGGCGTGAGCCACCGCGCCCGGCCTGAGTTTTTTTTTAAAAAAAAAGCAGCAGTGGTTGGAAGGCTCCCTCGGTGAGCCTGGCTGTGGCCGTGTGCACGTGTAGGGCCCGGGTCACACCTGAGGGGACGAGGACGCCCCATGCCCCGTGCGGAGAGTCCACATCCTGTGTTTTAAAGGGCAAGGACTCGAGAAGCGAACAGGTCCCTCCGAGGTGAGCGAGGAGGAGCGTGAAGAAACCGCCCTCTTTGCAACCACGCAGCTGGCTCTGGCTCGGGGTGGCGGGGAGGCAGCGGCGCCCGTGTAAGAGCTCTGCACTCTCACGGCTGGCCGCGAGGGACGTCCCTAACCGCCCGGGGGTTCCTGTCCTCGCCCCCGTGGGCCCTCCATGCCATCTATTTGTCACGATCGCATCTGATTAATATGTAGCTACAGAGGCGAGAAGAGTCATCATAGCAGTAGCGTCACGATCCGCGTGGCGCGGGAACGCTCAGATCCCCGTGGGCCGAGAGCCAGGGCCAGCCAGCCTCTCTCCGCCCTGACACGTCTATTCCTCCTCTTCAGGCTCGGACCATCCGAAAGGGGGACGCGGAAACCACAGCGAGCGCAGCCGCCTGTCTGCAGCATTTACACGCTCTACACACCCCGCCAACACGCGGCCGTGTAACGGCTGATCCTCCGGCCTCTGCAACAAGCCTGTTTCCTCGGCGCGCCGGCCGCCTCCCCCGCGGTGTCTAACATGAAGACGGGACAGCATTTATCTCCCCCGCAATAAGAGAATGGATTGTTTTAAGGTTATACGGCCCCGGCGTGATAAAGAAAGAAGGAACCTTACAAAATGATAAATATTTTCATTAAAAAACTTTAAAACTAAAAGTTCAAAGATATGTTCTCCTCTCCTATTTCTTGTCAAAACATGACTTAAGACCCAAAACTAATCTACTTTCAATTTTATTCCATATTTCAGAGCTGTCATAGTCCTCAGCAGAGAGTATTGGAATACGATCATTTTTTATTTTGTTGATGTTACCGACAGCTTTATTTCACAAAGCAATCTTACACTATGTCTACCCGCGGCAGGGCACGGAGGTCAAACAGTCTATCCTTACAGGTAGAGAGCTTATTAAACGGCCGGTCTATTAAACCCAATGGGCAACATAAAGAAACATTTCAGCAAAATACTTTTAACATAGTTCAATGAAGATATGGCTCGAAAGGGCAGTAAATAATTTAAACGGAAACCGAGAGGGAATCTGTTATACTTTTTACTAGCATCTTCAAAATTATATTTCAAAACAAAGCGGTTCTAATAGAGAGAAACACAAAAGCCGCAGAGAACGGCCCAAGTTTCACAAGCCTTATGGTGCAGCTATTCTCCACGGCAAATGCAAAGGAGCGTGGTGCTTCGACTCTAATCCAAACCTTAATAAATCAACACAATTCTATCGCCAAGTTCATTTAAAATAATCTAGACATAAATACCGTGTGATTGTGAGCTAAAGCTAAGAGCTTTTTAAAAAATGATCTTTTTGTTGTTTTGAAAGACAGTTAATGTTTAAATTCCACTTATGATAGCTTCTATTTATGATGAAATTTCACTTCTAAGAAAAACTGCAGCAGTAGAATAAAAATAATATGGAAACTATCCATTGACTTATCACCTACTATTTGGGGTGAAAATCTAAATGTGATTACAAATGATTAGAACAAAAAAAAAAACATGTGTTCATACACAGATGGGATTTTTCTTTTCAGGTATCCCTGGTAACTCTGCTTTTCAAAAATCAAACCTATCATCCTTCTATTCATGGTGTTTCCTCCTGAATACATTTAACTATATTTATGAAAACCAAAGAGAAAAAAGAAAAAAATGGAATCCATGAAGGAGAACATGACTTCTCATTCTCATATGCAACCTGTGATTTTTGACCAAAATAACAAACCGAATCTGTAACTTTTGATAAGTTTGTCGCAAATACTGTATTTTTCTTAATCTTGAAATTGGGTCCCTGGTCTCTTACCAGGAATATAAAGCCCTTGGATCAGGGGTTATCACAGTAGATTCACCTGGTGGGATAATTAATAAGGCACAGGAACATAAAACGCGAGTTGTTAAAGTATACAATTACCTTCCCTCACAGCACGGCTCTCCACGCACTGTCCTTGCTCCAGCACTCGGTAAATCATCTACCTAAATGTATTTGCACCCAATCATTTTTTAAAGTCACAATCTTTGTAGTGTCAACTTGTCAAGGGTCAAAGGGAAGAACAGGCGAGATTCCCAAATCAATCTGCTTGTAGAAACTGTCTCATTTCATTTCAAATTACCTGCTGTGGCTGAGGCCGGCTACGGACAAACTGCCTTCCTCCATAAAGCATGACAGCACAGGTCGAACTTATGTGATCAGTCACAAGGGCCGAGTCGCGCCGGTTCTGTCATTAACTACTTTTAAACGGCCGCGCTGGGTTAAGTGATCTTGCAGGGCAGCCGCAGACATAAATACCATCTGGACAGTTTAATGTCAGGGGACAACTCCTCTGGGATTAAAACCGTGTGACCCAATAGCACGGTTGTCGATACGAGGATTAAGGTACTTTGGTACTGTTACTCGGAGTCGCGCCTTGACCTGTGTTTGCTGCCAGCGACCCTTGGGAGGCTGCGAACGTCGTCCGTCTCACATCCTGCAGCGCCCAGACAGCGCCGCGGGAATATTAACCATCGCTTCGGGCAGTCTTCGGAGGTCCGCTCCTGCAGAAGGAGTTCTTCGAGAGTTTACGTTTGTCCTTGGGAGGCTGGCCAGAAACTCAGAGCACATTGCTGGTGGGGGCAGATGGCTCGTATAGCAGCCCCAGAGCCCTGGGCTTCTAGAACTCACGATCCATGGGAATATCAAAGACTGACGGCTCTCCACAAAACGAGGGTGGTCAGGGACAGTAACTTGTGCGCGAAAGAGCCACGATGTAAGAAATAAGGCCGAAATGATTATTCCATCGCCTTCCTGATGCCCATTCCTTGAGGTGAACACTGTAATATCTAAAGATAACCACCGTGTTTCACCGAAAAAAAGACCTCCCCATAAAACAAGCCCTGGCAGGATTTCTGAGCATGAGCGCAACAGAAGCCCTACCCCGAAAATAGGCCCTAGTGACGGGCGTGGCTACGCAGCGCGTCTGCACAACCCATGCGTGTCGTCGCGGAGCGGGAAAGACGACGAGCAGCCCTTCCCATCTGCCCCGTGAGAGCTCCATGAGAGATCGGGGCCAGTGGTTCTAAAGGAAACAGAGTCTCAAGAAATTCAGGATGGAACTCGGGGTTTGGAGAGTGATGATGATGTTCCAGGAGAAGACGACTTCACTACATTTAAATCAATGTAGATGGTTGTACCGTACTTAAAAAAAATAACACCCCCTGAAAATAAGCCCTAAGGTGTCTTGAGGAAAAATGAGACCCTGTCTTATTTTCGGTGAAACACAGAACAACCAGTATTTCTGGAGTGCTTAGCATGTGTTGGGTGCCATACTAAGTACTTTGTATGCATGACCTCATTCAAATCTCACAACCACAGAATGCATCTAGTTTTAGTCCCGATTCATTATACCTGAGAAAGCTGTGGACCAGGGCAGGTTGCAACTTGCCCCAAGCCACACAGCTCATAGTCTGGAGAATATGAACCAATATTGCGTCTACCTCCAGAGCAAGCACTCTCGACTACGACAGTATCACTGCTCACGCTGTAATTACTCCTCCTGCGAGCAATTCCACTTGCTTGACTTATAAAGTATTTATAATATACACTGGCTTAGCTTTCTTTAACATGCATTCGCTGGATGCAAAAACAGTCAGAATCATTAAAAGAAAAGAGTTGCTAAGTTACTCGGAGACCAGAGTGAGTCAAACCAAGCTGATCTACAAGGATCTCTGCGGGAACACGAAGAACTTTCCAGAGGGTACGTGGGCACGACGAGTTTTAAGAAAATGCATTTCAAAATCCCAAGTGTCCATATGTTTTCCTTTCTAAAATTGATCCACCTGAGAAAAACCATGCTAACTCTCATCTCCTACCCCATTCACAACAGATGTTCTCCAGTCTTTCTCCAAAAGGGACTCCCCCCACCCCAGGCTTCCTCCTGCCCCAGGGATGAGAACCTCCATGTCACCCAGCGAGTACCTACCAAGTCCCTGCAGTCCTCTCCCCAGTTCATCCCATTAAGAGTTGCATTTCAGCCAAGAGCTTTGTTTTAAAACTCATCCACCGAATACATTGTATCTATCAAATGTGTCAAATATATTCATGGTGATTTGATCAATTCCTAATACTACCTCAATATGAAAGGAAAACATTAACCTTTACAGCAGGGGTCCTCAAACTTTTTAAACAGGGGGCCAAGTTCACCGTCCCTCAGACCGTTGAGGGGCCGGCCTATAGTTTAAAAAAAACTATGAACAAATTCCTGTGCACACTGCACATATCTTAATTTTGAAGTAAAAAAAACAAACGGGCAAAAACACCTGCATGTGGCCCACGGTTTGAGGACGCCTGCTTTAGAACTTTATAGTCATAGGGTATCCAAAGAATTTTTTTCAATTGACATAGTTTTGTAGCACAGAATTATATGGCTTTCAGGCATAGAGATGCATTTAGTCCATCAGTATAAAATTCTGTGGGAGAAAGAGAACAGAAACACAATTTGAAGAAAAAGGAACAAGGTTACAGAAGAGTTTGTGTATTTTTTTTTAATGGATGCGGCGAGTACAAAATCACCATGGTATTCAGACTCATATTCATATTCCTTTGGCTACATTCAAACTAAAAGTTTCTCAGCCTCAGCACTGTTGACCTATTGGACCGGATAATTCTTTGTTGTAATGTGTACGTTATGAAATGTTGAGCAGCATCCGTGATCTCTACACACACACACACACACACACACACACGCACACACATATGCACACACACACATGCACACACACGCAAACACAGTTCCGGCCACCAAAAACGTATCTAGACATTGCCCAATGTCCCCTCTGAGGAGCAAAACTGCCCCTGGTCGGGAACCTTGAAATAAGGGTTATAATGGATTTATCACATAATTTTCAAAATTTGGTATTTTTTAAATCTATAAAAAATGTTAGCTGCCCACGAAAAACTGTGCAAAAGAATTCATAATTTCTCAAAATCATCCTCAGAGGTATCCACGGGCAAAAGCACTCCCCATGGAGTGAAACAGCAACAGCTGACAGGCGTGGTCTGAGCAGAGAGACCCTCTCGGTCTCAACCACGAGAACCAGCAGGACCCATGGCGTCAGGGAAAGCAGCAGAACCGTCACAAACGCCGTGTCGACGCCACGTTTGAACATGGTGACAGAGTAATCGGCAGTTTAAGAGAAGAGGAAACCACCGCGAGCATGTGTAATCCTGCAGTCATTTTAAAGCCGCATCTGTTGAAGAGCGAGCATGAACAGAGAAGGCCAGATTGAGCAGAACCTGATGAACTCCCTAGAAACGTTAAGCCTGTAAAGGCCACCGATCACTTCTTATTCCTTTTTTTTTTTAACAAGGACTCGCTCTGTCACCCCAACTAGAGTGCAGTGGCATCGTCATAGCTCACTGCAGCCTGCAACTCTTGGCCTCAAGTGATCCTCCTACCTTGGCCTCCCAAAGCACTGGGTGAGCCACCATGTCCGGCTTACTTTAGGTACGTGACCTAATTTCATACAAGGGACTAGGGAGTTCCCTCATCTTATTATCAAGGAAATGTGGCCTCAGGGATGGTATCATTTGCCCTGCTGGCTCTCGAGAGGGGCGGTAGGATCTGTGCCCCCATAAACAGGTTGCATCTAATGCTTCTCCCCCACACCAGGCTGCTTAGGCTGAACCACCGCTGGTCCCCAGAGCCTGGGACGCTGCCCACCGCACAGGTGCCCACTCAACGCGTGCTGGCCAACTGCATGCATGACTCAGTCTCCTCCCTGTGCCAGCTTTTCTGCCGTTTGCTGGGCATCCGTGCGTTCCGCTTGCATTGTGTGACCCTCCACGCATCAGTGCCGCCTCTTGTCTTTTTGTGTGTGTGTTGCCAGTCCCTGGCCAGACGGGGAATTTCCAGAAGGCCAGGATCGCCTCACAGTCACGAAGGCAGGGGACTAAGCGCTAGCATGGTGGAGCTTCAGGAAGCACTCTCCAGGAGGATTATTTAGAACCATCCAAGGATGGACGACCCTGACTTCTTTTTTTCCTTTTAAAGATTCAGATATCCAATGCACACGTGGCTAGCTGGCCTGTCTTGACTAGGATCAGATGCACGAAACTGTCTTCACGTTGGCAGCTCAGCCAAAAACGAATGTTTGTCACGCTTAAAACAACTGGTGCCTGCTTTTGGTTTTGGAGGCTGCGTGGCTCGGAGAAAAGAGCCCTGGACTCGGGGCTTAAGTCACTCAACTCCTCCTTCCCCACCTATGAAGCTGGGGTATGACACATGCTGCAGATGCCCAGAGCTCCGAAGAGGCCGCCTCTCTCACAGGCATCATTATCGTAGAGAACCATCAAAGTAGGAAGGACCATCTCTAGAGCTTACTGGGGGAAGCAGGAGTTGGTATTAAACCTGAGTTGCCAATTTTGATATGCAGACTTTGAATAGAACATGTACACTTCAAGGCAGAATTTGAAGTAAAAAAATATATTAAAAAAGTAAAAATATATATAGATAGATAGATATACACACACAAAAACCTTTTTTTTTTTTTTTTGAGACAGAGTCTCACTCTGTTGCCCAGGCCAGAGTGCTGTGGCGTCAGCCTCGCTCACAGCAACCTCACACTCCTGGGCTCAAGCGATCCTCCTGCCTCAGCCTCCTGGAACTACAGGCATGCACCACCATGTACGGCTGATTTTTTCTATGTATTTTTAGTTGGCCAATTTCTTTCTATTTATAGTAGAGACGGGGTCTCGCTGTTGCTCAGGCTGGCACATAAACTTTTAAAGAAAGTACATGTACGGTAAAATCCAATTTTTGTTATCACCGGGTGATGAGATTACGGGTAATTTTATCTTCTACAGTTTTGCCCATCTGCATTTGCAAATTTTGCTATTACGAACTTGCCCCCGCCCCCTCCCCCATGGTTGAGTCGTTTATAAAAGGTCATTAAAGAGACCCCATAAAAAGGTTGTGACTTACATTTTGATACTGTAGTTGACAGTATCAAACTGCAACTGCACTCCAGTCTGGGTGACAGAGCAAGACCGTGTCTCAAAAAAAATTTTTTTTAAATAAGTAAATAAAGTACATGATACAGAGTAGGAGCCCAACAAATGTTATTAATGGAAACTAATCTTGACTGAGATCTTACTGTTCCAAGGACTGTGCTCTTCGTATCACGTGAATTACTTCCTTCGATCCTCGCAATTCTGTCTGCTGCTTTATGGGTGATGAAACGGACACGCGGGAGCTTGGCCCAGCATGGACAACTATAGAGGGTACGTCTTCAAATCCAGGGATTCATAGTTTGCCTCTGGAGCCGGTGCTCATAAACTCACTAAACCACACCCTCTCCCTCCCCTTCCCCCATGGCCCCAATCCCACCCGACTCCCACCTTCTTTCCCTTTCCTTTCCTTTGAGTGCTCTTCCGTCCAAAGACCTCTGCATCCCTCCCTCACCACTCCTGGCTCTGCATTTGCTGTCTGTGTCATTCCTCTTTTTTTTTTGAGACAGAGTCTCTCTTTGTTGCCCAGGCTAGAGTGAGTGCCATGGTGTCAGCCTAGCTCACAGCAACCTCCAACTCCTGGGCTCAAGCAATCCTCCTGCCTCAGCCTCCCAAGCAGATGGAACTACAGGCATGCGCCACCATGCCCGGCTAATTTTTTCTGTATGTATTAGTTGGCCAATTAATTTCTTTCTATTTATAGTAGAGACGGGGGTCTCGATCCTGCTCAGGCTGGTCTCGAACTCCTGACCTTGAGCAATCCACCTGCCTTGGCCTCCCAGAGTGCTGGGATTACAGGCGTGAGCCACCACGCCCGGCCCGTGTCATTCCTCTTGTCTGTTCCTTCCCAACAGGGCTCCAAATTCTAACTCCTGTGACCCCTTTTGCTCACTTATACTTCCCAGTGTGCGGAAGTAGAGCTTCCTGGTTGAATTAGTAACTTCGTCTATAATTCAGTGAATCCCTGCCGCTTCCAACACCCAAGTAAGAGGCACGGCACCCACGTTAGAAGCAAGTCAATGTCTGTAATTCTTTAATTATGAATTTGGGTGCATACTCGGCGAGAATCCCTGCTTGCTCTGTACATCAAAACATCACGCTGTACACAGCAAATATATTCCATTTTTACGTGTCAATTATACTCCAATAAAACTGGGAGGCGGGAAGTGGGGAATAGTAAAGAAATGTACCAAACTTGTAACAGTCATTATCCCCAGATACCGAAGTTGGTGATGATTTTTTAAATTTTCTTCCTTAGGCTTCTCTGTATTTTCCAATTATTATATAATGAGCAATTATTTCTTTTTACAATCTAGACGAAAACGCATTCTAAAAAAGATGGAGTATCAGTCTGATTGCAAAATAAAATACGTGCTTCTAGTTTAAGCTACCGCATTCTGTTACGTTCCCCGAGGTCCTGGCCCGGGACTTCAGAGGGGCCTGTCTGTCCCGTTCAGCAGGCAAGAAGAGTAAGCAGAAGAGAGGGACAACAGCCCGGGAATGGGACAGTCCCCTAGGAAGGCTCAGGCACATCTGGGTGTGAGGCTGCAGAGCTCACTCCCGCAAACCACGGGCCTGGCGGCACCAGAAGGCCCCCAAGTCCAAATCACACCTCAGGGGACAGTGCCCACCCAAGGGGCAGGGGCAAGTCACAGCAATGCAGGGAAGGAAGGATGGTTAAAGAAAGGTCCATGCAGCCGTAACCAGGAATGCCAGGCAGCCACTCAATGTGTTTCCAATATACGATTAATGATATGTAAAAATATCCACAAGTGTTTTTTTTTTTTTTTTTTGAGACAGAGTCTGTGTTGCCTGGGCTAGAGTGCCAGACGTCAGCCTAGCTCACAGCAACCTCAGACTCCTGGGCTCAAGCGATCCTCCTGCCTCAGCCTCCCGAGTAGCTGGGACTACAGGCATGCGCCACCATGCCCGGATGATTTTTTCTATATATTTTCAGTTGGCCAATTAATTTCTTTCTATTTTTTGGTAGAGACGGGGTCTCGCTCTTGCTCAGGCTGGTCTCAAACTTGAGTGATCCACCTGCCTGGGCCTCCCAGAATGCTAGGATTACAGGTGTGAGCCACCACACCCGGCCAACCTGCTCCTCTTTGAAAAGAGGCAGGTGCTCCCTGAACTCTAGTCCCATGTCAGCACAGTGTCACATCCATGTCCCTCACCTCTCATCAGCAGGCACCGTCTGCGCAGGGCAAGGACACGCAAAAGACACACTCCTGGCTGGCAAAACCTCTGCTTCTCCTACCCTCCCCTGCCCCATCACTCCCTCCCCTGCCCCATCCCTCCCTCCCCTCCCCCATCACTCCCTCCCTCCCCCCTCCATCCACAGTCAATGCTGGGCCTGCGCCTTGGGCCTCCGCCTCCCAAGTCCTCTGGGACCCAGTTCCGTTGATCATCTCCCCTCCCACGCACTTTTATTCCTAACCTCTCCTTTTCAGCGTAACAACAGGCTCAAGAGTTTCCCATTCTATTTATTGTATTTTTGAAGCATTTTTTGAGCCCGCAACCCTCTCCCTAGTAGCCTTCCACACTCACCCAAACTCTTGGAAAAAAACAACAACAACAAAAAAAAACAAAACGAGTCTCGCATCCCCACGTCCCCCTCTGCAACGGGATCTGTACCCTGCACACACCTCCCAGCCACGTGCTGCCCTGGAGAGGCTGCTCTATCTGAAGGACGCCTCTAGGCTATCTGACTTATTTAGATAGGCACTACGGGTTGCTGCTGTGTCAGCCACTTGTCACCACCCTCTTTCCTTTGACACTCTTTCCCTTGGCCTGCAGGTGCCTTTCCAGACTCAGGCTTTCTTAGGCTCCTCCTCTTCCAGCCCCACGAACATCAGTGAGGCTCTGTCCTGGGCCGCCTGCCACCTGTGCCCCTTGGTGACGGCACACCCAGCCTCCCGCCAGAGGATAACCACCCACGGTAACCACGGTAACGACGGCCTCCACACCGACCACGCCCAACACACACACTCCCAGGCCAGAACTCCCCGGAGAGCTCCGACCAGCACGGTGGGGGTCGCACCGAGTCAGTCTCTGACTTACCTGGATCCGAGTGTGCTCAGCCAGTGCCTCAGAGAGAGAGAGAGAGAAACAGAACGATGTAAGTCGCCCAGGCCATTCCACAAAATGAGGAGCTGAGCGTGGTGAACGTGGTGCCGTGGTTTCCTCAGGCAGCTCACGCCCTGAATGCCCCTGGGGCGGCGAGCACCAGCGCGTCTAGGGCTTCGCCATACTCTTGGCCCCAAACGCAAGCCAACCGCGCCGTCTCATGCTCGGCCGAGAAAGAGCCACATCTGCTCCAACGCTGGAGCAGAAGGTGCCATTCTTGGCCAGGCGAGGCAGCTCACGCCTGTAATCCTAGCACTCTGGGAGACCTAGGCGGGCGGATTGCTCGAGGTCAGGAGTTCAAAACCAGCCTGAGCAAGAGCGAGACCCCGACTCTATTAAAAATAGAAAGAAATTCACTGGCCAGCTAAAATATATATATAGAAAAAACGAGCCGGGCATGGTGGCACATGCCTATAGTACCAGCTACTCGGGAGGCTGAGGCAGGAGGATCGCTTGAGCCCAGGAGTTGGAGGTTGCTGTGAGCTAGGCTGACGTCATGGCACTCTAGCCTGGGCAACAGAGTGAGACTGTCTCAAAAAAAAAAAAAAAAAAAAAAAAAGTCCCATTCTTGGACTCGAATGTCATTCAACAGCATAATGCCTTCATAAGAAGTTTTCGAGCATAATTTATACAATTTTCACTTTATACCTTAATCTTAGGAAGGAATAAGGTCTAATCTCAGCAAGAAAAATATTCTGAGGTATACTCAAAATTTCTTCCTGGAAAATCCCTGGAATTGACCATAACACAGAAGGCTTGCACATACAGTCCTATACAATAATATGTATGTATACAGTAATATCCACTATATCATAAAGAAAATGAAAATATGATTTTGTAGTGACTACTGCATGAGACAGTGAGCTCATATTTAGAATCCCTGTTGTAGGGGAAAAGTAGAGTTGAATTTGCTCACGGAAATTATTTTCACATCGGATGTGATCTTACAAGGTAAGCAATGCTTCTAAGCCCTCTCTGGAGGGTTCCAGAAAAAGCTCCCAGAGAAGCAGGATTTGAGTTGAAGCTGAGAAGAGGACTTTGCCTAGCGAACCAGCTTGCGTAGGATTATTGCCGCTCTCACTACAGCAACAGATACCTTTTCTGAGCTCAATGAACGTTATTGAATCAAGCTGATGCAACATGTAGAAATATTTAGAGAGCTGACAGGAGCGCAGGGCTTGGCAGAAACTGTTGAGTACCTTCAGGACGCAGAGGTGGTAAAACGTGAGGTGGAAATGAGGGAAGCGAGGGGGGCAGGTGAGAAGTGGCTGAAGGTGGTCAGGACAGGTGGGGCAGGGCCCCAAGAGTCACCTATATCCCTAGGTGCTGGGCTAGGACCGAAAACAGGGCCTTAGGTGCTAAGCTAAGAGCTGGAAACATCATTCTAGGATTTCTGGGAAGCTTTTGCAGTGTTTTAAGAAAGGAGGTGACAAGATAAGATTTACATTTAGGGTGCCAGACACTGGGTAGAGAATAGATCCACGTAGAAAGAGAATGATAGAGACAAGGAGACCCTTTAGGAAGCTGGTGAGAGGTGACCTCTTCTTAGAGGAAGAATGAAGACGCAGCCGTTTCATCCTCAAGGAAGTTTTAAGGAAAACAGCCTTAAAAACAGCCTGGGGAATTAAAGCCCTTTTAAGAGCAATTAAAACCCTTAAATATCATGCCCAGTAAACTGATGAGATTTGATTCGTTGCTTTGCCAAGATTAAAATCACCAAGTATGTATTCCTTCAGCTCCTCTGCATGTTAAAATGTCACCAGATCGTAATAGAGTCTGTTTTCTCATCTCTCTGCCGAAACACCCTTCCCTCCTTCCCAAGCCTGAACCTCCTGGAGCCCTTCCCTCCCAGCCCTCCTGCCGGTCCTCAGACTGCATTTCTGCAGCTAACCCGATTTCTTTGCTGCCTTCTTCCTCCCTCTTCCCCGACGCCCCTCTGCCTAAGAGCATTAATGTTTGCATCTACTCTGGGCTGGGTTTTCTTCTTCTTGAGCAATCTCCAGCCAGCCTCGAGCCTGGTCCCCTGTCCCTTTTCCTACCAGCCCGTCCTGTCCCTCCTGACTCATCTCACAGAAAAGTAACTCAGCACCCGCCCTCCTGGTTACACCTGGTTATCTGGTCTTGGCCCTCCGAGAATCTGTCCTCCAGCAGGGCCTTATCCCCAGGAGGAAGCAGGTATGTAACACACCCCAAGGCAGAGTCAAAACAGTGCAGGACCGGCAAGGTGGCTCATGCCTGTCATCCTAGCACTCTGGGAGGCAGAGGCGGGTAGATCGCTCAAGGTCAGGAGTTCAAAACCAGCCTGAGCAAGAGCGAGACCCCTGTATCTACTAAAAATAGAAACAAATTAATTGGCCAACTAAAAATATATGGAAAAAATTAGCCGGGCGTGGTGGCACATGCCTGTAGTCCCAGCTACTCGGGAGGCTGAGGCAGGAGGATCGCTTGAGCCCAGGAGTCTGAGGTTGCTGTGAGCTAGGCTGATGCCACGGCACTCTAGCCCGGGCAACAAAATGAGACTCTGTCTCAAAAAAATAAAAAACAAGTAAAATACTTCTGTATCAGTTGGTAAACAGGTGCTACCCTGAAGTCCCCTCCCAGAGCCAGAGATGTCATCCCCTGTGCCTCTGCAGTGAAGCCTCTGTGAAAACCCCAGGGACAGGGTAAGGAGCAGGTGCCTGCAGGGCGGCTCTGTGCTCCTCCCACGGTCCCTGCCCTGCCTGTCTCTCCGTCCGGCCCGGCTGTCCGTCCGCACCCTTCCTCATAGTCTTCCTTAATAAGCCAGTAAATATGTTTTCCCCCGAGTCCTGTGAGCCGTCCTCGCAAATTAACCAAGCCTGAGGACAGGGCCGTGGGAACCTGGTTTATATATACAGCCGGCCACCGGTCAGCCGTGTGGGCGACAGCCTGTCACTGTCCTTGCAGTTGGGCCTGAAACGGGAGCAGTCTCGTGGGGCTGAGCCCTCATCCTGCGGGGTGGGACTCAGACTCCTTCCGGTTAGATGGTGTCGGAATTACTAACGAACGGGATCACAGGACACGCACGTGGTGTCGCTGGGGAATTGCTTGGGGCGGGGCGGGGGCTCACTCTCCCCGTGGCCCGAGCGCTCGTGTCTCGGGTGAGCGTGAGGCCGAGAAACCAGGTTTGCGCCGCCTCCCGCGGGGCTCCCGGTCTCGATTTTGTTCACTCTCGGCCAGGACGAGGACAGTCAGCTCCGCCCAATCCCATGTCGGGAACCCGTCTCCCTCTCTCCCCCTGCCCGTTGGAACCACGGTATTTCGGCCAAAGCAAACATGAAGAGGAGGATGAGTAACCGACTCGGATCTGCCCTTGGCTCACTCCCCATTTGACTAAATCACAGAAGATTAGGGAGCTTCCATTTGACCCAGAAAAAGCACAAACCGAAGCGGACAGTGCCGGTGTAATCTATTTATAACCATCCTCTTTAGAGATACTGAATTTTGTGAAAGGCCAAATGTTTTAGGGGAAAAAGCTAAGCACGGCAAGAAACAAATAAATGTAAGTGGTTTCTGCTTGCTTGGCTTGTTCATCTGGCAAAGTAGTTTGAATGAGTTTTCACAAGGAAGCTTCTTAAACTTTTAAAATTCAGTCTAGAAATACAGCCGTTCTTTAATACACACTCCATAACTGATACTGGAATATCGATTTTGCGGTAAATTTTTATGTTCAGAAAGGCATTTAAAATATAAGAGAAAAACAGTTCAGTGATTAAGTTAATCTAAGTAGGTCTAAGTTAAACAGTTACCACATGACCCAGGTAAACACACAGAAGAATTGAAAACAGCTTTTCAAATCAAACTTGCACGCGAGTGTTGATGGTAGCAGGATCCCAACAGCCAAAGGGTGGAAACAGCCCAAATGTCCAGCCACCAATGAACGGGAAAACAAACAGCACTAGCCCCACGCAATGGAATATTACCCAGCCAAGAAAAAAGAACCGAGCGCTCACAGAGGCCACAGTGAGGAGGAGCCATGAAAACATGATGTGACACCAAGCGAAAGATGCCAGGCACAAAAGACCACATGTCATGTGATTCCATTCCAGTGAAATTTCCAGCACGGGTTAATCCATAGAGACAGAAAAGCTGGAAGGAGGAGAAATGGGGAGTGGCTGTTTGTCAGGTGTGGGGTTTCCTTTTGAGGTCCAACTGCTCAGGAATCAGATGGAGATAGCAATTACACAACGCTGTGAATGTACCAAAGGCCACCCAAGTGTATGCTTTGCAATGGCAAAATTTTATATTATATATTGTACCACAATTTAAATTTTTTAATTTTTAAAAGGCAAGAGAAGGGCCCAGTGCGGTGGCTCACGCCTGTAATCCTACCACTCTGGGAGGCCGAGGCAGGCACATCGCTCAAGGTCAGGAGTTCGAAACCAACCTTAGCAAGAGCAAGACCCCGTCTCTACTATAAATAGAAAGAAATTAATTGGCCAACTAATATATATAGAAAAAATTAGCCGGGCATGGTGGCGCATGCCTGTAGTCCCAGCTACTCGGGAGGCTGAGGCAGGAGGATCACTTGAGCCCAGGAGTTTGAGGTTGCTGTGAGGTAGGCTGACACCATGGCACTCACTCTAGCCTGGGCAACAAAGCTAGACTCTGTATCAAAGAAAAAAAATTAAAAATAAATAAATAAAAGGTAAGAGAAGGGCCAGGTACAGTGGCTCACGCCTGTAATCCTAGCACTCTGGAAGGCCGAGGCAGGCACATCGCTCAAGGTCAGGAGTTTGCGACCAGCCTGAGCAAGAGCGAGACCCCGTCTCTACTAAAAACAGAAAGAAATTGGCTGGACGACTGAAAATATATAGAAAAAATTAGCCGGGCATGGTGGCGCATGCCTGTAGTCCCAGCTACTTGGGAGGCTGAGGCAGGAGGATCGCCTGTGCCCAGGAGTCTGAGGTTGCTGTGAGCTAGGCTGACGCCACAGCACTCTGGCCTGGGCAACAGAGTGAGACTGTCTCAAATAAATAAATAAATGGCAAGAGAAGGCAACTGGGTTGTAAGACGTCCAGGTTTGAACCCTGAGGTGGCGGCCTCATGACCAATATCTCAAGAGAGCGTCAGCCTTCCTTCCCACTGCCGGGCGTCCCGAACTCTCTAAAGCAACGGCCTCGTCCCCATCCCAAGAGCAGCCGCACTTCCTGTCCAGCAGGTTTTTATATTCATTTATTTTTTTTTTAAAAAAGAACTCTCTGATTAGATGTTGAATCTCCAACATTTAACTTTTTTAATTACACTGAAAAGACCTCTGCAAAGTATTTATTTCACTGATACCTCGCGCAAAGGATCTAAAGGCAAACTACTTTTGACTGATGATAAAAATGACTTTTTACTAAATAAAAAAGAAGAAATTTCTTTTCCTTTTTTTTTTTTTTTTTGAGCCAGAGTCTCACTCTGTTGCCCAGGCTAGAGTGAGTGCCGTGGCGTCAGCCTAGCTCACAGCAACCTCAAACTCCTGGGCTCAAGCAATCCTCCTGCCTCAGCCTCCCGAGTAGCTGGGACTACAGGCACGCGGCACCATGCCCGGCTAATTTTTTGGCATATATATATTTTTAGTTGGCCAATTAATGTTTCTATTTTTAGTAGAGACGGGGTCTCGCTCTTGCTCAGGCTGGTCTCAAACTCCTGACCTTGAGCAATCCTCCCGCCTTGGCCTCCCACAGTGCTAGGATTACAGGCATGAGCCACAGCGCCCGGCCGGATTTGACTCTTGAGCTGCGGTTTGCGAGAGCATGGTGGATGGAAGGAGAAGAGACAGTAGACGAGGAGGTAGGGAGACAACAAGACGTGTATTGAGTGCCTACTGTGTGCAGCGAACGCACTGCTCAGCATACAAAAGGGAAGAGAAACAGGCAAAGCCCCTTCCCCTAGGAAGCGCACGTTTTAAACAGCACCTGGTAACAAACAAGGTAAGGGCGGGCTGGTGCTTGCGTTCCTGCGGAGGAACGGGATGATGCGGTAGACCAGGTGGGGCTGTTCCGGAGAGGCAAGAGGCTTCGTGCCTCCTCGCCTGTGGCCACGCTGGCCCCGCGGCACACCTGTGGAGCTTCGTCTCCATCTCAGAGATGGGAAGCGATGTCTGAAGCCCCACACCTGGTCACCAGAGAAGCCAGGCTGCAAACCCAGGTCCGTCTCCCAGTCCTGTGCTCCGTGAGCGGTGGGAAGGGCCTACCTAGGTAAGAGTCGGGGTCCCAGGGCCCAGCCTTCACTCCCTGCTTGACTCCTCAGAGATGGAAAGTGAGGGGCATTGTCCCGACGGTTGTGGAAGAACATCGTGGAAGGACTAGTCAACAGTGCCCGGCACACAGTAGGTGCTCCACAGATGTTTCAAATCTGTTTTTTTCCCCGAAGAATCCTAGTTGTTCCTTTACCCGAAGTACGTCATCTTCGTCTGAGGCGTGCCCCACCTATTGTGCATTCTGCTTCCCCAGGTAGCACCCTCTCCATTTAATGACAATTGCAATTAACCTGAAGTGCTCATCGAATGTGCTTTGCAGACCAAGCACGGAAGGCTAAGCAGAGGTTTCATGCTACAGAGGCAACCCCACACGCAAAACGAGGCGGCCAAGTTTGGGAATTATCACGCCTTCCCAAAGCTCTAGCTATATCCTTGGAAACGGCCTTGTCACCAGGTTTATCATCTGAAAATGACAAACAGAAAAAAAAGTCTCCTGGACTCCAATGTCAATAATACCCTGGGTTTCACCATCGTCTGTATTTATCTTGTGTTGAGCAAAACCTAAGAGGTGATATGTCTGGGAACCTGTTCGGCAGTAAAAACCATGCACATCATTTTTAGCCTGAATTTTAAAAATTGGAGTTCCACTCTGCACTAAGGATCAGAATTGTGGGCTCATGGCTATACTGAGAGAGAAGAATCGGGAAAGGCAGCTTTCCAGATATTCAAAGGACATAGTATTTGAATTACCAAACAAGTGACCATGACAAGTATACAAATAACTTAGGGCATATGTTGCTTAGGAAAAAAGTCCTTAGGAAGGAAAAAAATCATATGGATACGAGCTAGAATTTTTTCAATTCATGCTGTGATTTACTCGTGATCAAGACAGTATTTTACTTGTGGGCAAGACGTGGAGGAAAAGAGAAAATCTCGGTAGACTGAGAACATAACCATTGAACAAATAAGACATGAGACATAAGACATGAGATCGAGAGTGGTCTAAGAGCAGACACAAGGAGATTAAACATGAACAGTGCTCAGAAGAGCTTTTTACTGGAAAATGAGTGTGAAAATGGTACAGCTATCTGAAAAGTATCTACTATACTAGTCATGCTGCGTGAAACGCCATCTACGTTTCTAAAGAATCAAGGATTTCTACCCACTCAAACTGTACCAGAGTCCCAGCGGAGAAAGAGACAGCATGCTCTGCCCTGCACAAGGCAGAGAGGACCGGATGAAGACATTATTTGTAAATAGAGACGGGGTACAGGAGACCCCAGGGGAAAGCACTGGTGAGCTATCTACTCCAAGGCCCCAAGAGACTGAGAGGCTGGTAGAGAAGACACACTGAGAGGACCCATGGCCTTCAACTTGGGGACACAGCCAAGCTGAGACACCAGAGAAGGGAGCTGAGGAAACAGACGCTTGGACTTCACCATCTCCCTCTCCACCATCTGCTGGGCTCCCACTGGCCAAACCCAGCAAGTCCAGGCCGCAGCCCACCCAGATCAGACTCCCCCAGGGCGGGCAGGAGGGCGGAGAAGCGCAGAGAGCAGAAACAGGTGCAAACGTAAGATTTGCAGCACACGAGGCGCTCTTTTTCTGTGTATCTTTTTCCACTTATGTATCTCAGATGCGTCCAATAAAATATAACCGTAAGGGCCACACCCACTGTATTAATTCAGGTCACGTGTCAAGGACTGAGAAACCGCTAGCAAAGTATTAACAGACAAAGGTCCACCTCCATTTCTGCAGTTTCTGTCCAGCACCCACCATTTGTTCAGTACCATGCACTTAAATTCTGCCAGGAACGTATTCCCAATTCCGATGGATTCTTAATGCTTTTTACTTCTCATAACCTGAAAAGGTACTTTCCCTACACTGACCATCTTCACACGCCCCCTTTCCTTTTCCAGAATTATCCACACGCGATTCCGCTCGGGCCCCCAAACCTTCTGCAAACACGACGGCGCCAGAGAACAAAGGACGAGCTGCATTTCAGAGGCAGCGTGCACGGAGCACTGCCCAGCGATTCTCGGCAGGACAGTTCCATGCGCAGGGAACAACACATGCACGGCTGGGTCTGGCTTTGCCATCACTACCCGCATAATAAAAACTAAAAATTGATGCCTCTCTTCCCTCTCCAAACACCCGGTCCCCGGCCTTAGACTCCCCGCCTTCCTGTTCTTCTCCTTTTTTTGCAACCACCTCTCCCGGATGACGCCTTCCTCTTCTTACCAAGGCCGGACTTTCCAAGCGGGTCTCCAAGGCCGGACTCTCCCCCGGGGCGTGAGGGTCCATGTCCTCCCTGCCCACTCTAGGACGTCTCCCCACAGTTCTCCCCCTCTCTCTCTCGCCTCCACTTTCCCTCGCCACTCACTCTTTCCTCCCATCAGCGCTCAAACCTGCCGACACGTCTTCCACACTTTAAACAAACAGAGACAACCCTGTCTTTACCGTCGGCTTGGTTTCCTAGGGCTGCGGTAACAGCACGTGGCTTGAAACGACAGAGACTCACTCTTTCGAGGTTCCCGAGGGCAGGAGCCGAAGCCCGGGTGCCGGCCGTCCACACCCGCTCAGGGACTCCAGCGGAGAACCCACTCTCGGCCTCCCCCCGTCCGGTGGCACCGGCGTTCCTTGGATTCTGGCCACACGGCCTCTTCCCCTTCTGTCTTCCCCTTTCCTGCCTCGCATCTCCTCCGCTAAGGAGACCCGCTGGTTATATTGGATTGGGGGCCCACCAGAGAGCCCAGGCCACTCTCAGCTGAAAATCCTTAATTTAATTATATCCGCAGAGACCTTTTTCCAAATAACGGCAACATTCACAGGCTCAGAGGATTCCTGCGCTGTCTTTACTGGGCTACGTGAAGCCACAGGCTGCCCGCTAACACACGTAAAAGCGAAGCTAGAACTGGAAAGCCGCCCGTTTGCAGCTACCACTGAAGCAATGCACCCAGGCAAGGGCCGTCTTGGATGCTAGCACCGTCAGGTGAAAGGTCACTGGAGAAGAGGATGGTCGCAAGGACTCTTAACACCTTTAACATTCCTTATCAATTACAAAGGGGGCAGGTACATTTACGATTTAAAAAATCTACTGAATGCCTCCTAAAGAAAGTGATCAGGTCTTGCAGCGATATCACCTGATGTGATCCACGGAGAAGAATCCATCACCTATTTGGTAAATCAATAAAAACGGCCAGGTGCAGTGGCTCGAGCCTGTAATCTCAGCACTTTGGGAGGCCAAGGTGGGAGGATCCCTTGAGGCCAGCAGTTTGAGTCAGCCTGGGCAAAATAGTGAAACCCCGTCTTTACAGAAAAAAAATTTTTTAAATTAGCTAGGAGTGGTTACTGTAGTCTCAGCTAGTTCCAGCTACTCTGGAGACTGAGGCGTGAGGATCACATGAGCCCAGGAGTTCGAGGCTGCAGTGAGCTACAATGACGCCACTGCACTCCAGCCTGGGTGACAGAGCAAGACCCTGTCTCAAAAACAAAGTCTACAAATATACATAATCTGAATCTACTCATGAGAAAATAATCAAACCCAAATCAAGAGACATTGTTTTAGAATAACTGATTTAGACTCCTGAAAAATGTCAGTATTAGGATAACACAAAAAACATGCAAAGGAGGCATGGTCTTAATTAAAGGAGATTAAAGTCAGGACAGCTGGATGCAACGCCTGATTTTTCAATTGGATCCTGGATTTAAAAAAATAGCTATGAAGAGCACTAACAGGGCAACTGGGAAAGATGAATATAGACTGTATATTAGACGACAGTGTTGGGCCGGGCGTGGTGCCTCACGCCTGTAATCCTCACACTCTGGGAGGCCGAGGCGGGAGGATCATTGAAGGTCAGGAGTTTGAAACCAGCCTGAGCAAGAGCGAGACCCCGTCTCTACTATAAATAGAAAGAAATTAATTGGCCAACTAATATACATAGAAAAAATTAGCCGGGCATGGTGGTGCATGCCTGTAGTCCCAGTTACTCGGGAGGCTGAGGCAGGAGGATGGCTTGAGCCCAGGAGTTTGAGGTTGCTGTGAGCTAAGCTGACGCCACGGCACTCACTCTAGCCCGGGCAACAGAGTGAGACTCTGTCTCAAAAAAAAAAAGAAAAAACCATTTAGATGACAGTGTTACATCCATGTTACATTTCTTTATGTAACAAGTGTAGTATGGTTATATAGGAAAATATCCTTATTCTTAGGAGTTAAATGTAAAGGCCGCGATGACTACGTCTTCCTTCAAATGCTTCAGAAGACGGGAAGGAGAGAAAGCCTTTGCTGGTAACAGCACAATGTTAACAGGTGAGTCTAGTTACAAGCAGCACAGGAGTTCATTGTATTGTTATTTCAACTTCTCTCCAAAGTGTTTCAAAGCAACACGCTGGGGGCAGAGAATGAAGACACAGCACATGAACATGACTTCTTTATCAGGGAGATTTCCCTGACTTAAAAGACAGACCCTGCTCCACTCAGTCTCTTTCCTTCCTTACCTGCACGGCCTTCTCCCCAAGGCCAAAGCCACCACACCCTCCCCCCATGGCCCCTCCAGCCCAGCCTGCACGGCAGAGCACTGGAGTCATCAGGCTGGGTGCCCAGCCAGGACTGCCCGTCACTCCTCCCAGAAATGTCACCGGGCTGCCAGTCATTTTGGTCACATGAACCGTAGCCCAGCCTCAGAATGGCCCGGGAACTTCTCACCAATGCAGATGCCCCAGAGCACAGGTGACAGCTCCAGCTCGCTGGGTCTGGGTGGAGCCCCTGCACCTGTGGTGGTGGTGGTGTTTTTTAAATCTGAAGTCTGACAAGCTATCATGAATGTAAGCCCCTGGGACAAACCTCTCCACATGAATTTTTGTTTGTTTATCCACTTTCTCCGGTTAAGGGTTATCATTTATTTGACAGTAAGGAAATTCTGAGATTTGGTAATATTTCAGTGAGTGCTCACTACAATGGATCACCTATAATCTATACACATTTGGCCTGGGTATAGATCCTTTTTTTTTTTTTTTTTTTTTTTTTTGAGACAGAGTCTCGCTTTGTTGCCCAGGCTAGAGTGCCGTGGCGTCAGCCTAGCTCACAGCAACCTCAAACTCCTGGGCTCAAGTGATCCTCCTGCCTCAGCCTCCCGAGTAGCTGGGACCACAGGCATGGGCCACCATGCCTGGCTAATTTTTTCTATATATATTAGTTGGCCAATTAATTTCTTTCTATTTATAGTAGAGACGGGGGTCTCGCTCTTACTCAGGCTGGTTTTGAACTCCTGACCTTGAGCAATCCGCCCACCTCGGCCTCCCAGAGTGTGGGTATAGATCTTAATGTCATTAGGCAACCAAGCAATTTTATAGAAGGAATCTCAGTCATTTACAAAAATCTATCATATGAAATATTCAATTGCCATCAAATTCTGAAAAAAAATAATCCTAAAGTATTTGGAAAAAAATTAATTCTCATATGTATTTCCATGTTTTCCTCTTTCAATTATTATGAGGTATTATGAGTCCCATTGCTAAGGGAGGCCAGGCAGATGAGGTCCAGATGCAAGGTGCCCATCTATGGCTTGCAACTGCTCTAAACCAGGCGTCCTCAAACGAAGGCCCGCGGACCACATGCAGGTGATTTTGCCCGTTTGTTTTTTTTTAGTTCAAAATAAGATATGTGCAGTGTGCACAGGAATTTGTTCATAGTTTTTTTAAAACTATAGTCCGGCCCTCCAACGGTCTGAGAGACAGTGAACTGGCTCCCTGTTTAAAAAGTTTGAGGACCCCTGCTCTAAACCTTGATTTCCTCATGTGAAAAATGGGGAAAATAAAATCTGTCTTTGGCTCTAATCAAAATGACAAGTGTTAGCAAAGATGAGAAAATATTATAACTCTCATACGCTGCTGATGGAATGTAAAAATGGGGTAGGTGCTTTGGAAAAGTCTGGCAGTTTCTCAAAACAGGAAACAGTCATTATGACTCAGGAATTCCTCTCCTAGGAGTGTATACCCAAGAGAAACGAGAACATATGTCCACACAGAATCTTATACACCAATGTTCAGAGCAGCATTATTCTTATTCGTATTAGCAAAATTTTTGGCTAATACGAATTAGCCAATACTGATGGCAAATATGAATTTGGCTAATATTTGGCTAATATGAATTTTGGGTTGTATAAACAACAACCCAAAAGTCCGGTAACTAAGGAATAGATAAATCAAATGTACTACATTCACACCATAGAATTTTATTCGGCCATTAAAAAAAAAAGAATGGGGCCGGGTGCAGTGGCTCATGCCTATAATCCCAGCACTTTGGGAGGCCAAAGTGGGAGGATCACTTGAGGCCAGGAGTTCAAGACTAGCCTCGGCAACAGAGCGAGACCTCATCTCTAGCAAGATAATTTAAAAATAAACTTTAAAAAAAAAAGAATAGGGTACTGATACATGCTACAATATGGAAGAACCTTGAAAACATTACGCTAAGTGAAAGAAGCCAGTCACACAAGACCACATATTATATGAATCCATTTAGATGAAATGTCCAGAAGAGACAAATCTATAGAGACCGAAAGCAAACAGCTTATCTAGTGCTGGGCGAGTTGAGAAATGGGGAGTGACTGCTAACGGGTACACGGTGTCTTTGTGTGGTGATAAAAAAAAAAAAATGTCCTAAAACTGATTGTGGTGATGATTGAAAAATTCCGTGAATATATTAAAAACCACTGAATTATGCATTTTAAATGAGTGAACTGCATATATGTGAATCATATCTCAACTCAGTAAAGCTATTCTTTAAAACAGAAAACCTACTTTGCATCGTTCCTGTGAACTGGAGATAATTTATGTGAAGTGCTTAGCACGTCACCTGCTAAGCAAACAAAATGCAGTAGATGAGTACGATTATTAAGGGTTGTTACTAAGGGAGGCATACTAGGAAGTGACATGGAATTCATTTGGGTCTTGGGTGAGCAAGTTTGCCAAGAGCACTTGACTGAAGTGTATAAGCAGGTATTCCTCATAGTAACTCCCAAATGGTGTCCTACTTTTTACCTGTGTCTCCTGGACCACAGCGTGGGCTCCTGCAGGACAATGTCCACGTCTCACTCACCTGTGACTCCCCAGCAACTGCAATGGGGTATTAGACAAATTAGAGTATGTAAATAGATGCTATTGGGAGCTATTTAAAATATCATAGAAGATTAGTAAATAACGTGAAAATATGGTCAGGGTATATTAAATGTAAACAGTTACAAAACAGTATGATCATTTGCGGTATGTTTTTTTTTTAAGAAAAAAAGTGAGGCCGGGTGCGGTGGCTCACGCCTGTAATCCTAGCTCTTTGGGAGGCCGAGGTGGGCGGATCGTTTGAGCTCAGGAGTTCGAGACCAGCCTGAGCAAGAGCGAGACCCCATCTCTACTATAAACAGAAAGAAATTAATTGGCCAACTAAAATATATATAGAAAAAAATTAGCCGGGCATGGTGGCACATGCCTGTAGTCCCAGCTACTCGGGAGGCTGAGGCAGGAGGATCGCTTGAGCCCAGGAGTTTGAGGTTGCTGTGAGCTAGGCTGACGCCACGGCACTCACTCTAGCCCGGGCAACACAGGGAGACTCTGTCTCAAAAAAAAAAAAAAAAAAAAGAAAAAAAGTGAAGTGAAAGGGTTTTCCTGTTATCTGTGGGTGGGAGGATTGTCAGTAATATTTACTTTCTTCTCTTTGCTCTTCTGGATTTCATACATTTTCTGGAGTGTACATTGCCTTTGTACTTATGAAACTTAACCAGTGATGCAAGTGGCCTATTCTAAGGAGTAAAAGACGCAGGAACTCTTCCCCCAAACTTAATTAAAACACATCACAGTAACTAAACTAACATTTTATAAAGCAATGGTTCTTAAGTACTACTCTGAATCACTTGTGGGTTTTTTTTGAAATGCAGCTACCTGGGCCCCACCCCACACCTAATGAGTGAGAATTTCCAGGGGTGATATAGGGGCAGGTGTGCTTCGTTAGTGCCTGCCCCTGGAACTGTGCTTCTCTCTCTCCCTCCCCCCCCCACACACAGGAGGAGCTCCAGTAGGCAGGAATTTTTGTCTGATTTTTTCTGTGTCACGACAATGCCTGGTGCAAAGTGGGGTCCCATCAGTGTTAGCTGGGAGGGATAGATGCACACATGCAGGAATGACAAACGCCATTCACCTCTTTTCTGCCACTGTTTTGTAACCCAGATCCAGCTGCTTATCTGCAAAACAATCAGGTATGCAGCCTGAGTTGTAACCCAAGCAGTTAAAAGCAAACAACTTTAGAAATATGAAATAGGCCTGTAATCCTAGCACTCTGGGAGGCCAAGGCGGGTGCATTGCTCGAGGTCAGGAATTTGAAACCAGCCTGAGCAAGAGCAAGACCCGTCTCTACTATAAATAGAAAGAAATTAATTGGCCAACTAATATACATAGAAAAAATTAGCCGGGCATGGTGGCGTGTGCCTGTAGTCCCAGCTACTCGGGAGGCTGAGGCAGGAGGATTGCTTGAGCCCCGTAGTTTGAGGTTGCTGTGAGCTAGGATGACGCCATGGCACTCACTCTAGCCTGGGCAACAAAGCGAGACTCTGTCTCCAAAAAAAAAAGAAAGAAAGAAATATGAAATAATTCTAGTGGGTAGATAAAATGATAATAAGGCACAAACATGTGAGGTGGCTTCATGCACGGGATACTTTTGACACGCAAACCAGATCCCTCTGTAGCTTTTTATCTATACCAGGCACTAATCCAATAATTTTAGGTTTTTGGCTGCTGTCTTTAATTAACTCAATTCTACATTGAACTCAATATTCTTCAGTAATTCTCCTTTTAAAAAATGCATTTGAGGTATTGACGTTAACATTTTACAAATAGCTCTGCAATATTTAAGCTCTATATACCAATATCAATCATCCAAAAATAAGATGGACTGGAAAGAGGACTCAGTTTTTCCTAGCAATGCTTCAAGCCTACTTGCAAAGTAAGTCTAACATATATGTGTGTGTGTGTGTGGCCAATAATTTATCCAAAAATCCAGATTTCTGTTAGGTGCCTAATGTCTATTAGATATTGTGGAATTAATGCATTCAATGACCAGGTGAGGCAGTTTATAAAAACGACCACAAATTCTTCTTTGCAGTTCTTCCCATCAAAAAGTAGAGTCTAAGCCAGGCGTGGTGGATCAAGCCTGTAATGCTAGCACTCTGGGAGGCCAAGGCGGGAGGATCGCTCAAGGTCAGGAGTTCGAAACCAGCCTGAGCAAGAGCGAGACCCCATCTCTACTAAAAATAGAAAGAAATTAATTGGCCAACTAAAAATATATAGAAAAAAATCAGCCGGGCATGGTGGCGCATGCCTGTAGTCCCAGCTACTCTGGAGGCTGAGGCAGGAGGATTGCTTGAGCCCAGGAGTCTGAGGTTGCTGTGAGCGAGGCTGATGCCAGGGCACTCCAGCCCGGGCAACAAGAGTCAGACTCTGTCTCCAAAAAAACAAAAAAGCAAGAAAGAAGGAAAGGAAACCCCTTAGCTCCTCCAAACTAAAGATCCTATCACAATCCAAATGAGAACAAAAGCGAAAGTGAAATGACTGTATTTTCTTTGAAGCCTCGAGCGCAGCCTAGAGCAGGGCGAGGACCTGGGACGAGCCGTCTGCAGTCTGCCCCTGACTCGCTGCGGTCTTGGGTAACCGTTCTTTCAAATTCGCCATACCTCATTTCCTATTTATGCAACATGGAAAATAATTCTTGCCCTTTATCTGCGAGCGCGGAGGCTGCAGGGAGAACAGATGACACACGAAATGCTTTCTGCACACTTCACCAGGCGGCCTTTGCAGATCTTTTCCTCGGAGAGTCTGCGGTTGCAAAGGCCCACGCGGCTGTTTTGATGTCCCGCCTCCCTTCGGGTCTAAAATATTTCCAAATGTGCTCAAATTTTGCACGAACGGCAAGAAAACCTTGGTCTGGAATGTGCTCCGACCGCACTGCCAAACGGCGTTTCTCAACGACTTTTAGCTCGTGCTCCCATTTCAGGAGCATTCGAAAGTCTCGCTCCTTTCTAAAATTTTGTTATTATGAAAGCATAAATTATTTCTCCCCCCCTTTGCAAAGTATGCAATTCTATAATAAATACTGCTCGGCAGGAAGTTAAAAAGTAAAAGAGAGAGCGGGCGACCGAGCTGTTGATTTGCAGCAGCGCAGCGGCAGGGACAAACCTCTCGCGCGTCAGGCCAAGGGGAAGACGCCAGTCCTGCGACAGCACGTGGCGTGAGACCCACTCCCGTAAAACTCGGGAAAGCAACCCGGTCCCCACGGCAGGAGGGAGACGAGCGGTTGCTGGGCACGGAGGGCGGGAGGGGCCCCAGGGAACTCTGCGGGGCAGTGATGGGCGCGGTCATCACCTTAACTGTGATGTTCCCCGTATGTACGTGTGTCAACATGTCCACATGTACGGTTCACTGTGTGTCAAGTAAATGTTAATACAGCTGCTGCTTTTTATATTTATTTTTTGAGTCAGAGTCTCGCTCTGTCGCCCGGGCTAGAGTGAGCGCCGTGGCGTCAGCCTAGCTCACAGCAACCTCAAACTCCTGGGCTCAAGCAATCCTCCTGCCTCAGCCTCCCGAGTAGCTGGGACTACAGGCATGCGCCACCATGCCCGGCTAATTTTTTCTATATATTTTTAGTTGCCCAATTAATTTCTTTCTATTTTTAGCAGAGATGGGGTCTCGCTCTTGCTCAGGCTGGTCTCGAACTCCTCACCTTGAGCGATCCGCCCACCTCGGCCTCCCAGAGTGCTAGGATCATAGGCTGAGCCACCACGCCCAGCCTAAAGCTGCTTTTATTTATTTATTTATTTTTATTTTTTCTCTTTATTTATTTTAATCGTTTTTTTTTCTTTTTCCTCTAAGCTTCCATAATCATAAAGCTGCTTTTAAAAGTTCTATTTTACCACTGAATTTCCTTTTCAAACTATAACCCTCCATCCTGTCCCCAAAACCATTGCTCTAAACACAAGCACCGAGCACCTAGGCCGTCCCCATTCGTTCCTGAGCCCCCAGGACTGAGGACAGTAAGCCTTGGCACTCCTCCTGTCCACAGACGCCAGGGCCTGCTCTCTTCTCTCCCTGCAAATGATTTTCTGCTTCCCTCTCCTCTTCTCCATTCCAGATGCAGCTCAGGGATCTTCTCCATAAGCCGCCCCGACCCTGAGCTCCAGCCCCTCCTCATGAGCCCGCGGCTCCCGGGCATGTCTCTGGTGGCCCTCACCACGTTGTGCTGATTTTATCTGTTTGGCCTCGTGAGACTGTAAACCCAAAGGGGTCTGGGCCGGGCGCGGAGGCTCACGCCTGTCATCCCAGCACTCTGGGAGGCCAAGGCGGGAGAATCCCTCAAGGTCAGGAGTTCAAAACCAGCCTGAGCAAGAGCGAGACCCCGTCTCTAGTAAAAATAGAAAGAAATTAGCTGGACAACTAAAAATATATAGAAAAAATTAGCCGGGCATGGTGGCGCATGTCTGTAGTCCCAGCTACTCGGGAGGCTGAGGCAGGAGGATCGCTTGAGCCCAGGAGTTGGAGGTTGCTGTGAGCTAGGCTGACGCCACCGCACTTACTCTAGCCTGGGCAACTGAGTGAGACTCTGTCTCACAAAAAAAAAAAAACACCAAAAGGCGTTCTTAACCATTTTTTGTAACTTGGACTCCTCCGGCGGCCTCCTAAAGCCTTCACAGAATAAGGTAAAATACACAGGCACACACCGAAAATGAATTATGAAATACAGTTATCAAACTATTAAAATGCATGTTGGATGTAATAATAGATGAGCCTTTTTACTGACGTCTTAACACAATCTAGTAATAGGTCAGACTACTGCCATTGTTTCAAAGTAGTGACATGTAGAAACAAACATTTCGAGAGAGCTGCTATAATGTGCTGTGAAAATGTGTGGTTTCCTGATGACAGTCACAGGTGTAGCTAATGCTACTGTGGCTTGTCATTGCCATTCATACCTGAAGGAACCCCTGCACTGCAGTGAGAGGTTAATGAAGATGTAACCTTTCCCCACACAAGTTCACAGGGCCCTGACCTCCACCCCAGGACAAGGATCCAAGGTTCCCTGGGTAAGAGCTGTTTGGGGCAGCTGTGTCCTGTTTCTCTTTGGATTCTCAATGCTCTCGGCATGGGGTGGGGGGGCCCGGGGGGGGGCATGATATCCCAGCTACAAAACAGCGTAACAATAGCAATAACAGTATTAAGTACAAATTCAAAACCAAAGACAAACAGTTTCTCCTGCTAATAATGGTCACCATCACTACTAGCGTGCTTACACCAAAGTGCACCCTGGCAAATGGTTCACTGACCACCAAGGAACTTCCAGTACCTCCAGCTGGAGCCACAGCTCTCTCTGGCCACCTTATAGCATAGTCTTCGATTCCTCGATGCATTATTATCGAACCATGAAAAGAAATATATAAAGATCGGGGAAAGGGGGATTGAAGTGAACTCCCTTGCTATGACCTCGCCACGTACAACGTGACCTGCAAATGCATCCTGCAGCTCTCTAAATACTTGGGAAATACAAGAAATTCCCTTTGCACATTCTTTCTCTTCCCATTGCAGCAGTGAATAATGCAAGACGTGTCGTCCCGACCACGGCCCGCTCTCTATTACTAAACACTTCCTTTCTGCTCTGTTTGCTGTTGCAGTTATTGTCGCGAGCATTTCACAAGAGTAAGAAAAGAATAAAATAAGTTCAAGTAAACTGAAGCGACCATGAAGCACCTCTGGAGTAAAAACTCCTGTTCGCTGTGAATTTTCACATACACGACCTTCCTCTTTTCCTTTTTTTTTCCGAGACAGAGTCTCGCTTTGCTGCCCAGGCTAGAGTGAGTGCCGTGGCGTCAGCCTAGCTCACAGCAACCTCCAACTCCTGGGCTCAAGCAATCCTGCTGCCTCAGCCTCCCGAGTAGCTGGGACTACAGGCATGCGCCACCACGCCCGGCTAATTTTTATATGTATTTTTAGTTGGCCAATTAATTTCTATTTTTTTAGTAGAGACGGGGTCTCGCTCTTGCTCAGGCTGGTTCTGAACTCCTGAGCTCGAGCGATCCTCCCGCCTCGGCCTCCCAGAGTGCTAGGATCACAGGCGTGAGCCACCGCAGCTGGCCAATAAATAAATTTGAAAATCTCTTTCTTATTCCTACCCAAGACATTTAGGAGCCGCTCCTACCCTACATCAGTCAGGCAAAATTCAAAAGGCCGCTGGGCAAGCGGGCTGGTCCACCCACACCCTATCCTGCCGTAGCGCTAGAAACATTTGCAACATTAAAAATGAGCTCTGTAAAAACAAGCAGCTCTGGAAAGTAAGTGTCAAGAGCGAGGCTGACTGCCTGGATGAGAGTGTGTAAGATGCCTGCAGAACCGCTGAGTGACACTCCCGGCTCGCTGGCAGAGAAGGGCCGCGTCCCGCAGCGACAGCGCCGGCCGCCACTGGCAGGAGGATTTGCGCACTGCGGGAATGCGCGACCCTCCGCCACGGTCACCCCACTCGCCAGCGTTTACCTGTGGCTTACAAACGCGCTCGGCCCCACCCCAGGCTTAAAGTAGTAACGACTACCTTTACACCACTCCTCCCCCAAAGTCACCAAGCTGCTGTCCTGTTATCTGTGTGTTCTAACTTCTTGGAGCAGTCCACAGTCTATGTCTTCACTTCCTCCCTCTGGGTCCCTCCGCTAAGCTCTGCGATCTCTGTTTCCGGCCACCAGTCCCCGCGCTGGACGGCAGCTAATTCATCACAGCGGACAGGGCCAGAATGAAAGGCCTCATAATTGCCCATGGCAGATCGTTTTGCGTCCACCACATTTGCCAGGCTAACTTTTTCTATTTTGAGTAGAGATGGGGGGGTCTCGCTCCTGCTCAGGATGGTCTTGAACTCCTGAGCTCGAGGGATCCTCCCACCTCAGCCTCCCGGAGTGCTAGGATCACAGGCGTGAGCTGGCCAATTGTATCACTACTTTTTATAGATGCAGTCACTCAGAAACTCTTTTCACACAAATAAATGAAGGAATGAAAGTATTCCTGCTACAACAATGTCACTCAACTATCTGAAACCCTTGCAAGTCATAGCCCCAAAGTCACTTTGTAATCTATCTAGAAAAATCATATTCAGTCGGGCGTGGTGGTGCAAACCTGTAGTCCCAGGTACTGGGGAGGCTGAGGCAGGAGGGTCGCTTGAGCCCAGGAGTTCCAGGCTGTAAGCGTGCTGTGATCACGCCTGTGGATGGCCACTGCATTCCAGCCTGGACAACACAGTGAGACCCCATCTCATTAAAAAAAAAAAAAAAAACAGAAAAAGTAGCCAGGCGTGGTGGCGCATGCCTGTAGTCCCAGCTATTCAGGAGGCTGAGGCAGGAGGATCGCTTGAGCCCAGGAGTTTGAGAATTCGGTGAGCTATAATGAGGCCACTACACCCCAGCCTGGGTAACAGGGCAAGAGCCTGTCTCTTTAAAACAAAGAAACACACCTCTCAGTCACATCGGGTCCTCGCCTGAAAACCTTGCAAAGTCTCCACGTGTCTGCCACGGCTAAAACCCCGGGTCCCTACGACGGTGTCTAGTAGTCTGACTCCCTTCCTCTCTGACCTCGCCTCCTGCCGCTCTCCCCTCGCTCACTCTGTTCCAGCCTCGCTGCTCCCTTGCTGTTCCCAGCTCTTGCCAGGAGGCGACTTCCTGTTTGGCCTGGGCTGTTTCCTCTGCCTGGAAACCTCTTCCGCTGGGACGCCCCAGGGCCGGCCCCCTGGCCGACTCAGGCCCTTGGCTCAAACCCCATCTTCCCAGCGGGAACCGGGCCGGCACCAGGGCCCGGAGCAGGGGAGCACCCGCCCCCGCGCGGCCCAGGACGGCGGGCTCCACGCTGGCCAGACCCGGGCCCCTCAGGAAGTGAGGATGAAAAGTTCCCTGGCCCAGCGCTTCCTCTGGCCCCGGGCCAGGCCCTAAGAAAAGGAACCATCCCGGTTTTGCAGGGATCCAATCCACTGTTCCGGATCACAGAGCCTGTAAACAGGGCAGACTGGAAGCCCGGCTGCCAGAGGCCGGCCCTGCCCACCCCGTCCTGCCCGCGAGCCTTATTCTGTCTTCAGACAAGTCCAGGTCTCCTTGGAAAGTAGAACGATGAAAGGCAGGTAGTTTAGGGTTTGGGGCTTGTCTTTTCTTTTCTTTTTTTTTTTTTTTTGAGACAGAGCCTCACTCTGTTGCCCAGGCTAGAGTGAGTGCCGTGGCGTCAGCCTAGCTCACAGCAACCTCAGACTCCTGGGCTCAAGCGATCCTCCTGCCTCAGCCTCCCAAGTAGCTGGGACTACAGGCATGCGCCACCATGCCTGGCTCATTTTTTCTGAATAGTTTTAAGTTGGCCAATTAATTTCTTTCTATTTTTAGTAGAGAAGGGGTCTCACTCAGGCTGGTCTCGAACTCCTGACCTTGAGTGATCCTCCTGCCTCAGCCTCCCAGAGTGCTAGGATGACAGGCGTGAGCCACCGCGCCCGGCCTTTTTCTTGTTTAATTGCCAAGTCATTGTATTATGTCTTTCAATCAAAACTGGAAAAAAACAAAAAAGATTCTTTTACATTTTACATTTTCATCTTTAGGTGTCAATTACCTACCATCAAGAATAGCTAAGAGCAGCAAAGTGTGTTAAGTGAGAAACCTTCTCTGGTCCCACTGGGCTCCTGGGTGGTCATTTGCAGCCTTTCCGGTCTGTCTCCCAGGTGTTCCCCCCTTCCATTCCACCCCTCCCCACCCCTGGCCCCTCTTAATTGTTCACTGAGAGAAAGCAAGCACTCCAACTAACTGACGATGTTCTTTCTGTACTTAGCATTATTTGCCAGAGATGAGGAGTCATGTTCCCGAGCGAGGAGGCAGTCTCCAGGAGGCTAATCACCAGGGCCTCAGAGTCATTCGCCTGGGTTCAAATTCCCACTCTGCTGCCAACTAGGAATGCTGTGGAATGGGTTGGGCCTCTTTAAAGTACTGATACTCTAGCGCTCGGGGAGGCTGGGGTGGGCAGATTCTTTGAGCTCAGGAATTCGAGGCCAGCCTGAGCAAGAATGAGACCCCCATCTCTACTAAAAAAAAAAAAAAAAATAGAAAGAAATTAGCTGGACAACTAAAAATATATAGAAAAAAATTAGCCGGGCATGGTGGTGCATGCCTGTAGTCCCAGCTACTCGGGAGGCTGAGGCAGGAGGATCTTTTGAGCCCAGGAGTTGGAGGTTGCTGTGAGCTAGGCTGACGCCACAGCACTCTAGCCCGGCAGACAGAGCAAGACTCTGTCTCAAAAAAAAAAAGGGTACTGAATATTAAAGTTCCTCCTTTATAGGGGACAGTAAGGATGGAGTGATGCAAAGTGAGTCAAATGCAACTAAAGCCCTCGCCAGCCTCGGGCCTCTTCCAGCCTCTAGAAGTTAGCTGCCCATAGTTCCCAGGTGCTGATGCGGACACACCCCTCCCCAGGGCTCTGTCCACAAAGGGCTCAGATTGCTCCCAGTTCAGGACTCAAAAAACACGCCTGAGGGAGACACCACGCTCACTGGTTCTATAGTAAATTTCCAGCTTGTGGAATGGCCTGAGAGGTTTGTTAGCGCCGTAAGCTTTCTGACTTCCCTGTTGGAGGAGTGTCTGCATTCTCTCCAGCCCCAACACCTGCTTTAAAGGAAACCGGTTTTATATCACAAAAATAAAATAGCAGTTCTCAGTACGAATTATTCCCGCTTTTATCTTTATGTATAATCCACATTCCCAGCAAGAGTTCTAAAAAAAAATGTTCTTTTTGATTCTAAGGAAACTCTGTAGCTTCCTGCCACTTCCCTATTGACACGGTGTAACACCTCACTGTCCATTCAATTATGTGATCAACACAGGAAAACTTCCTAAAAGCTGAAGTAAAGTTAGACATCAGCTCTAAATAGCTGGTTAAACATTGTGGGTTTTTTGTTGTTGTTGTTGTTATTCATTCTTTAGAAGGAAATCAATCCAAGAACTTTAATTATGCAAAACGTCAGAATAATGGCAGAAACTAATTTTCTCCTTTTTCTAAACATTGCAAGACAACAGGCTTTACCACCTATATCCATTTCCCATTCTAGGAGCAGGAAGAAAATATTTAGAGAATTTCACCAACAAATCATCAGCTAGAAAGAGGACTTGGCAGATTTTTAGAAATCTCTAAAACACAACTGTAAAGTATATATAAGTTATTACGTGTCTCTGCGCTATCCCCTTGGCAGTCTTCCTATTTATATTCAAACGACAACATACCAGCTAGTTGCTCACAGTGTGATTTTCTGCAGTCCTTTTCCTAGGTGCAAAATGTTTGACCCCCCTCGAAGCTCAGGTGACTCAGCACGTTCAAACTGCAGAGCTCAGGTTTAGTGGGTAGATATGTTCCTCTTGCAAATACTGAGAAGATATTAGGAGGGTTTTTTTTTTTTTTAAGGATTGAAAGGTCAAAGAATTTAAACATATGCCTCTTTGGCCAAAAAAAAAAAAAAAAATAGGAAGAAAGAATCAAATAAAAGAGGAGGATATAGACTGGAGAAAAGAGAAATAAGATTGTCCTAAAAGCAATTCCAATTGCTAAAAAGATTTTTGTACTTAAGTGCGTTAGCATTTAAATTGCCCCAGTGGGACGTGGGAGGAAACACAATACCTGCCCACTGATGCTAGCGGGTGGGCAAGCCGGTGAGGTTTGCACCTTTTTTCTCCTATTGTTTAACTGGAGCCAGTTTTTCCCCCTGGCTGGATAAACAGACCACAGTGAAGGTGAAACAGGCGTTGCAAAAGGTAATGTTGTTTACAAAAAAGGCAAATAAACTAATTTTTTTAATTGCAAAGACTGTAAGGCCGAGAGGTTGATCATGTGGAGCGCTACGCTTTTCCACGCGTGCACTTGTGGTTCCCGAACCTTGCCGAGTATCAAAGCGACACGGGGAGGCTTTCACAAAGACGTAGGTGTACACTCGCAGGTCGAGTTCCTGTCCCAGATTCTGATCCAGCAGGTTTGGCGTGGAGCCCAGGAATCTGCAAAACACTCGTCCAAGTGATCCCGACAAACAGGCTGGGTTTGGGAGTCAGACGGAGCTGATAAAACACACAAGTGAGGCACAGCAAGGGGTGACTCACATCTCCTCCCAGCCCAGTTGTAAATCGCAAGGGGAGGAAGGCAAGGAGGACTTTGAAGCTTGTAAGGATGCATCCCCGCATGTGAAAGCTCACAAATACCGGCAGTACTTCAAGTTGTCTCAATTTTTTTTTTTTCCCTAGACAGGGTCTTGCCCTGTCTCCTGCGTGCAGAGGTGTTGCTATCACAGCTCCCCACACGCTCCAACTCCTGGGCTCAAGCGAGCCTCCTGCCTCAGCCTCCCGAGTAACTGGGACTACACACAGGCGCGTGCCACGTTGCCTGGATAATTTTTCTATTTTTGTTTTTTGTAAAGGCAGGGTCTTGCTCTTGCTCAGACTAGTCTTTTTTTTTTTGGTGTTCAAGCATTTTGAAAGCTCAGACTAGTCTTAAACTCTTGGCCTCAAGGTGATCCTCCTAAATTGGCCTCCCAAAGTGCTAGGATTACAGGCATGAGCCACCTCGTCTGGCCAATTGTCTTCACTTCTAAATCCCCCAGTGAAATCCTAACTTAAAAAAAGTTATTGTAGAACATGACCTTGCCTTCTAGCTCCCGTTTATGGCGATGAGCTACACATATCTTTGTGCCTGAGACAAAGACTCCTCCCCCGGGCCCTGTGCTTGCCAATTTCCTTCAGTTCATTCACACAATCCTCACAGCCTCCCCTGCAAAGCAGCTGCTCATGCATACCCCATTTCACAGATGGGGAGGTGGAGGCTATGAGAACCGTCCCAGTGGTAAAGCCCATACTTAAACAGAGGCCTGGGCGGTCGTTACAAAGCGCCGGTTGTCGGTTGCTTGGTTGTTTGGAGGAATTTCTTCGTGAGATTTGCATACGTTCAAAGGCACGGCAGGCCTGGAGCAATCGTCACACATTCAGCAGGCAACGGATGATCTGGGCGACTGCCAGGTGTGGGGGGCAGATATGAAGACCACCAATCGCTGCCTACCCTGCAAGCGCCCTCCCCAGCCCCCCCCAGGGAGGCAGAGGGGCAGAGGCGGAAACTCCCTGAGCTTCCCCTGGACTTGCTCGGCTCACTCTCTGTTGTGTGCTCCGCCGCATCTCCGCTTCGGTTCGCAAATGCGTTCGCCCCATTTATGGGCCGGGAATGCTGGGGAGAACAGGGCTGGGAGCGGCTGAGTCCTGGGGACGCCTTTGGAAGCCTTCGCCGAGAAGGCAGCTTAGGAGCTGGACGGCGAAGGATGAAAGGGACCCGCTAAGCGAAAAGGAGAAAGGCTGTTCGGGGCCTGGGGCAGCGAGCGCCCAGCCGCCATGTCTAGCGGGGGGGCCGGGGCGCGGGGTGTGGAGGGGACAGGGGTTCGGGGCAAGGCAGAGACCAGGAGGCCGGGGAAAGACCAAGACGGGGCGGCGCGGTGGCTCACACCTGTAATCCCAGCACTCTGGGAGGCCGAGGCGGGCGGATCCCTCGAGGTCAGGAGTTCGAAACCAGCCTGAGCAAGAGCCAGACCCCGTCTCTACTATAAATAGAAAGAGATTAATTGGCCAGCTAAAAAAATATAGAAAAAATTAGCCGGGCATGGTGGCGCATGCCTGTGGTCCCAGCCACTCAGGAGGCTGAGGCAGGAGGATCGCTTGAGCCCAGGAGTTTGAGGTTGCTGTGAGCGAGGCTGACATCACGGCACTCACTCTAGCCTGGGCAACACAGTGAGACTCTGTCTCAAAAAAAAAAAAAAAAAAAAGACCAAGAAAGGGCTTTTATGCCACGTGAGGAGTGTAGACTTCGAAAGACGCAAAAAGGAACCAACTGGATTTTAGGCAGAAGAGTCACCGTGCATGAGGAACGCCTCGCCAGGGCACAGAAGGGGCTGCAGGGTGACACGGGCTGGCAGAGCAGGCTAAAGGCTGCTGCAAGAATCCAGGCGGGCTGCGGCCCGAAGGAAGGCCGTGGCCCTGCAGTCCAAGGAGGGACCCCGCTGGAGACATGTCTGAGGCTCAGGGCACGAGCTTCGGCGCCAGGCGACCCGAGTGCCGCTCGTTGCCTCTAGCCCCGGCTCTTAGGCAAGTGATTTTAAAGCCTCACCTTGTTTATCTTATATGCTTCCCGTGTCACTGTCCAAAGGTAGGAGATCGTGCTCATCTGCACAAGGTTCTCCGTCCATCGGCCGTGATGGCAGCGATGATGACGATGATGGTGATGACGACAGACAGACAGACAGACACTCTGCTGGCTGCAGGCTGAGGCTAAGTGAGAGAAGCGCACAGGACATCTCCACGGTTCCTCGGAGGGCGAGTGGAGGCCCACGCTCCCCGCCAGGCTAGGGGCACAGGGAGGGCACCTGGCTTAGAAAACGAGGCAGAGGGTTTGCTCTGGAACATGCCGAGCTTGGGATGCGCACCAGCCTTTGTGGTGTCAATAGTAGGAGATGCGGACGGAAGGAGGAGTTGGGGCTGGAAGGAGAGGCTCAGGAGTCGGCTGGGATCTTGCCTGAAGCTTTAGCAATGGAGCCTCAGGAAACACGAGTTCACGGAGCATCGTGAGCAGAAGCCGAGGTGGCAGCTCCTGAGTTCCGCATGAAAGCTCTGGTTCAGGGCGGTCAGAAACCGAGAGCCGTCAACACACACATGCTGAGCGCCAGCTGCATGCCGGGCGCTGCCCTGAGGCCTGAGACCGAGCAGCAGCCGGTCCTGCACAGCTCAGATTGTCATGGCGCAGGAAAGGCGGTCAATACACCTGACACCCAAACAGGGAAACCGCCATGCGGGGGGCAGGCGGGCTGCAGGCCGAGAGCAGGGATGGCAAGTGCGGGCCGGCCGGGGCAGGCCTCCCCAGGGGGGAAGACGCGAGCTGAGAGCCGAGACCAGGAGAATATTAACTGAGGCCTTACTAAACGCCAGCCACCCTTCCCAGGCTTTTAAGTATTAACCCATTATCCCTCTTAATCCTCACAACCACCCGGTGAGGTAGGCCCCGTTATTGTCCCCGCATTAAAAATAAGGAACCCTAACCACAGAGATGGCTAGGCCACCTGAGGAGTTGCCCGCACAGCCCTCGAGCTGGCAGAGGCGGCCCGGGCTCGGCCCAGTCCAGACGGGGCCCGCGAGCGCGCCCACGGGGTGAGCCGCGTCCCGCCGTCTGCCGCAGGTGCTCAGAGAAAACGGTCCGAGGAGGAAGGTGCGCCAGCAACGCACCGCGTGGCCGAGGGCACAGAGGCTGCGTCTGGAAACAGTGCTTACGCGCCTGGCGGCCGTTTGCTACGCTGCCGCTTAAAGCAAGGCGGCTGCGCGCACAGCTGGCCGGAAGGCCCCGCTGTGAGCGCCGGCTCGTGACGCGGAGACTAGCAGCAGCCTCCGTGAGCCAGATCTTCCCCACCTGCAAGCCAGGTCTCGCACACGACTCAGGGCTCATCGCGGGCACAGAGACACACCCCACCCAGCCCGGTCTCCAGTAGACGCCGCCATCTCCGGGAGCCCACTGCAGCTGACGCGCCGTGACTTCTGGATAAAGACTTACAGCACGGCCGGGCGCGGTGCCTCACGCCTGCAATCCCAGCGCTCTGGGAGGCCGAGGCGGGCGGATCGCTCGAGGTCAGGAGTTTGAAAACAGCCTGAGCAAGAGCGAGACCCCGTCTCTACCATAAATAGAAAGAAATTAATTGGCCAACTAATATATATAGAAAAAATTAGCTGCGCATAGTGGCGCACGCCTGTAGTCCCAGCTACTCGGGAGGCTGAGGCAGGAGGATCGCTCGAGCCCAGGAGTTTGAGGTTGCTGTGAGCTAGGCTGACGCCACGGCACTCACTCTAGCCTGGGCAACACAGTGAGACTCTGCCTCAAAAAAATAAAAACAAATAAAAGTTAAAGCTCAGAGGACGAACAGCATGGAAAACAGGATACTTTAGGTGACAGTCACAAACTATTTGTTATTCTGAGAAGAAAACCTGGGAAGGGTGGAAATAAACAAAACAGTTTCAGGACTCCAACTGCTCTTACCAATTATCAAGGAAAGCTAAACTCATCTTATTTGCCGTTGTGAAACTCCGCTCAGACACACAACAGGAAGGTTCACGTCACTGAAGCTCGGTTCATTCCAGAGTGACTCAGTCCGCACACTGGAGCACTGTCCCTTGCGAGGTGGAAACACGACAGCAACACGAAGGCAAACCAGCTTGCAAAGGCAGACGCGGGACCCCAGAGTGCTAAGTGCCACCGTGGCGGCGCTCCGGAGAGACAGCCCTCGGCCCTCTGGGCCAGGGACGATTGCGGAGGGAGGATTTGATCGTGTGATCGCAGGTTTAAAGGGCATTCAAGGGCAACCCGCGGCTCCCTGCAGGGGCTGTGCACGGAGGCGTCACCACGGCCGAGAGGCTCTGCCTGCCTTGCTCTCCCACAGCCCCGCCAACCTCCTCGCCCCGCCCGCCGCCTCCAGGCGGCTCCGGCCCTCGTGCTCCGCGCCCGCCCGTGCCAGCTCACGGCCAGCCATGCTTCTGGTCCGCGACCGAGGGGCTGGCTGCGCCCTCAGGGGGTACGTCCTCCCCCGCGCACCTGCCCTGCGCCCCACCTGCACATCCTCCCATCCCGCCCTCCTCCCCCTACCGCCCCCCATACAGGCTCACATTTAACACCCTATTTTATTTTTGAGACAGAGTCTCACTCTGTTGCCCAGGCTAGAGTGAGTGCCGTGGCATCAGCCTAGCTCACAGCAACCTCACACTCCGGGGCTCAAGCGATCCTCCGGCCTCAGCCTCCCGAGTAGCTGGGACTACAGGCATGCGCCACCACGCCCGGCTAATTTTTTCTATAGATTTTTAGTTGGCCAATTAATTTCTTTCTATTTTTAGTAGAGACAGGGTTCTCGCTCTTGCTCAGGCTGGTCTCTAACACCTGACCTTGAGCAATCCTCCTACCTCGGCCTCCCAGAGTGCTAGGATGACAGGCCTGAGTCACCATGCCCCGGCTCTTTACTTTCTTTCTGGTACTTAAGACTATGGAAAATTATCCTGTTCGATTTTTTACTGGTTTATTGTCTTCCCATCTCCAACCTGTGCTAAAATTTTGAAGTTCCCCGAGTGCCTCGATATTGTCTTTCTTTTTTACCTTTAAGTTCCCAGCACCTGGCAGGATGTAAAGAGCTCAATAAATATTTATCAAATCAATAAAGGAATGCAGAAGCGCATGGTCAAGTTGCAGAAGCAGAGAAACAAAAGCTGAGTTTGGGAAAGCGGAGAGCCCCTCACTCCTGGACAGCTGGGCCCAGACATTGGAGGCCAGAATGGCTCTGCAGAGGACAGGCGCCATCCAGACTGAGCGGCCACTGGAGACCCTCCCAAGGTGTGTGGCCGGGGTGGGGGTGGGGGCCTGAACAGAGCGGTCTTTAGAGAGGATTAACCAGGCAACTGTGGCCCGGCGCGGTGGCTCACGCCTGTCATCCCAGCACTCTGGGAGGCCGAGGCGGGAGGATTGCTCGAGGTCCGGAGTTCGAGACCAGCCTGAGCAAGAGCGAGACCCCGTCTCTACTATAAATAGAAAGAAATTAATTAGCCAAGTAAAAATACATAGATGCTGCTGACATTTAAAAATTACACACTATAGGCGGGATGCGGTATGGCTCATGCCTGTAATCCTAGCACTCTGGGAGACTGAGGAGGGCGGATCGTTCAAGGTCAGGAGTTCGAGACCAGCCTGAGCAAGAGCGAGACCCCATCTCTACTATAAATAGAAAGAAATTAATTGGCCAACTAAAAATACATAGAAAAAATTAGCTGGGCGTGGTGGCGCATGCCTGTAGTCCCAGCTACTCAGGAGGCTGAGGCAGGAGGATCGCTTGAGCCCAGGAGTTTGAAGTTGCTGTGAGCTAGGCTGATGCCACAGCACTCTAGCCCAGGCGAAAGAGCGAGACTCTGTCTCAAAGAAAAAAAAGAATCATAAACCCACGCTGGTACTGAAAAGCTATCCTGGAAAAGTAAGGAATAAAATGAATGCCTCCATCAATTTCCTTTAAAAAATTGTTTTTAAAAAAAGACTTTTCGAAAGTCCATAGCGAGTTCACTTTGTGTATGTAGCTTGTTGACAATATATGTAGAAAACCAAGCACAGTGTCCTGTACTAAACAAATATTAGTCCTCCTCTTTGAAAGTTAGATTATCGGATTCTTTTTTTTTTTTTTTTTGAGACAGAGTCTCACTTTGTTGCCCAGGCTAGAGTGAGTCCCGTGGCGTCAGCCTACCTCACAGCAACCTCAAACTCCTGGGCTCAAGCGATCCTCCTGCCTCAGCCTCCCAAGTAGCTGGGACTACAGGCATGCGCCACCATGCCCGGCTAATTTTTTCTATATGTATTAGTTGGCCAATTAATTTCTTTCTATTTTTAGTAGAGACAGGGTCTCGCTCTTGCTCAGGCTGGTTTTCAACTCCTGACCTCGAGCAATCCGCCCGCCTCGGCCTCCCAGAGTGCTAGGATGACAGGCGTGAGCCACCACGCCCAGCCCAGATTATCAGATTCTAATACACATGTCTAGAAAGCCTGGGGGTTTGAGCTCTGATAATTAACCACTCTAGTAAGGCAACTTGTTAAGAGTTTCTTTTCAGGCTGGGCGTGGTAGCACTCTGGAGGCTGAGGCAGGTGGATCGCTCGAGGTCAGGAGTTCAAAAACCAGCCTGAGCAAAAGTGAGACTCCATCTCTATCATAAATAGAAAAAAATTAATTGGCCGACTAATATACATAGAAAGAATGAGCCGGGCATGGTGGCGCATGCCTGTAGTCCCAGCTACTCGGGAGGCTGAGGCAGGAGGATTGCTTGAGCCCAGGAGTTTGAGGTTGCTGTGAGCTAGGCTGATGCCACGGCACTCACTCTAGCCTGGGCAACAAAGCGAGGCTCTGTCTCAATAAAAAAAGAGTTTCTTTTCAGTAAGCAACACTGATTAGTAGAACAATGACCCGAATGTACACTGTTCAAGTTAAAATTTAGGGGACAAACCTCTGTTTTGAAATCAAACTCCCCGTTCTTACATAAAGATTATCAATTTCCAATGATCAGGATAATGTGGTTTATTAAAATGCACCCCCTCTACTATTTCATGATATTTACACGTCTGCGTAGTACTTTCCTATCTTTTATAATGTGTTTTGCAATCCTGAAAAGTCAACAGTCTTAGCTCTTCTCTGAAGAGGAAAACACAAGAGACTGGGTGACTGGTTCAGGGTGACTCAGGAGCAGAGTCAATAATGGAACTCAGACCCCTGGGGCCTGCGGTTCTAAGTTCCTAAAACCTCCAAGCTCTCGTTAACCCCAGCAGAATTTCCTCCCTCGCTGGGCCGTGCTTCTTCGAAGCCCTCTGGGACCAGAATGTCAGTCCCTAAAGCTTTTTCCTTCAAAAGTCGTCAGCAGTCAGAAATAAACACTGGCCCGCAGGCTGTAGCCTTTAATAGTTTAAGACTATCCGAACGTAAGGGCTTCCACACTCTTTAGCCTTTGCTTCTTAACAGGCACAGCCAAAGGGCATCGATAGCACCTAACAATCTCCATAATTTATGTTAACATTGCTGGTGGTTTTTTTTTTTTTTTAAGAGTCCTCCATTGAGACTGGGTGAAATTCAAATCAAACGCTACCGTCTAAACCGTTTGCTGTTTGTTTGTTCCGGTCAGCGCTATCTTGAACACGCTGCGCCCCTAACAGCCCACAAGGCTGCTCTGCTGGTCGTGACCTTACAAAACCAACAGTTACTGTGTATGGAAAAGGGTTTAAGAGATTGTTTTACCAGAGTAAAGTTGCTTTGTGGCCATCCGGTGTCCATGGTGTTTCTTTCCATTAACAAATTGAAGGGCTCATAAGCCCCTGAAATTAAATGACAGCTTAAAAAAAAATAAACTAATATACTAAAAATATTTAGGTTTACTGACAATATCAGGTATTTTCGGTTTAAAAAAAAAAAATCACCCAACCGAGTTTTCTGATCATGCCTTTCACGTGGGACTTCAAAAAGCTTTTCCAAATTTTTTTTCCACGATCCCACATTTCTTATTCTAATTTTATGCGTTAAAAAAAGATCCAAACAAATTACCCAAGGTTATGCAGCGGGTTCATAGCAAAAGCCAACTAAGAGCCCCAATTTAATCTAGTAATTAAGAATCTGATATAATGTTCTTTTCACTAAGCTGTCTCGCCTCCTTATCTTATTTCCCTTAAAAAAAAAATAATTGTTTACATATCAATTCAACTGGTCACATCAAAATATAACAGGAAGCCACCATTAATTATCAGCAGATCCTTTTTTAAAGCAACAGAAGACAACCAAGTTTGTGCTCAAAAATAAGCTATAAAAATAATGTTGTATCTTACCAATTATCTACAAGTTTTAGCCTTCATAATGTATTCATTAATTAAAAACCCCACCATAAACCCCACCAAAAACTCATCCTCTTGCTAAAATATTCTTAACCTGGCTTCGTACATATAAAACACCAAAACACACGTCAGCCACAACACACACACACACCTCATCACTCAATCTCCGTCCATTACTCTTGCCAAGGTCAGTATCGAATATTCCTGAAATTTTCACTTGTGGAATGAATAGATGTTTTGTGAGGGTTATCTATTCAGGCAGAAGAAGTGGGGGAGGGGAAGAACACAAGAAACAATTAGCTATTCAACTGGTACTGAGCGAATTCCAAGTATGAAATCCTTTGTTTGTCTTTATTTTGTTTTTATTTTTCTTACCTACCTTGGGGACTCCAATCCACGAGAAGAAATCTACCTTCTGAGATTTTTTTCTAGAGCCTTTCCACAAACCCTCCCTGGAGAAAGGAGACGGTGGTTGTCAGCTTTTGGCTTTTATTTTTGCAGCCAGGGACTGGAACCCAGAGCTATCTATTTGCATTTCAACACCCTTCTTTTGTTTCCTGTCCCTCAAGAAGCTCAGCCAGTTCAAACAGCAGGTATGGTCGTTAGATCATTGCAGTGACCCCAGAAGACACAAAGAAGAAAACTTCTGCAAACAGTGCAGTTATTTTATCTACAAACTACCACTTACTTCATCAGTCACGCCTACAAGAGCTCAAGTTAGACCATCTCATTAAAAATTTACCTTAGATTGTTCTTAATTCTCCCTGTGCCCTAAAGAGGGAAGAGTGGAGGGGGCTGGGGCCCAGGGAGGGAAGAGTTCTGCTTCTTGGAATCTCTCCCGAATAAATATCTCTAAAACGTCTGAATGTTCATAGGAATTCATGGGTCACGCTATCGCATTTGATTCTGAGAGCAGCAGCCTCGGTCATTTCTGCCGAAGGAGCACCCCTATGCAGCTCTGACAAAATTAAGAGACAAAAATGCTTTTTTAAACAGAGACGGCTGGAGAAGACAGGTAAAAAGATCCAGCCCTCCCCAAACCTGAAGAACCCAGCCACAGCGGATGCTGGCATCTACATAATCCCTGTGGACTACAGTGGTCAGGAGTCCAGAACGTGATCCAGAGGGCAGCTTTCTAAGCGTTTAATATTCCAAGAGGCATCAGCAGATAAACATTTGCGGAGTCGCAAACTTTTAATAGACAAATCCCCAGGGTCCAAGCTGAAGGTCAGTACTGGGAAAAGACTATAGGATAATGAGGCCACAGAGTCGCGCATTGGAGATGGCAGGAACCATCCGTCAGGCTCATTTCCTTCTTGAGGTCCATGGTTACACAGCCGGTTAGTGACAGGCCCTAGACCATCCGGCAGGAGTCTGGGCTCCCGACAGCTCGCTCTCGGGCTGTTGGCTACCCAATCTGCTTAGGTGGGGCCCACAGCAAGGTTGTGTCGTGTGGAATTCTCAGACTTGGCAAGTCAGTCTATAATGAAGATGTATCTGCTAGACTTCAAAGGACTGACCGTGACACTCCCTACAATAGCCCTGCCAGGGAAATTACTGATTCAAGCACTGGGCTCTTTGATAAGCATCTCTCCTTCCAATGTGCATGAGCAACAACTGCAACTGTTCTTGGAAATTTGGGGGCCTGCAGCCTACATTGATTCCTCTCCTTTCTCCCAGTTCGTCAGCCCTCTGCTTTTCTCACTTTCCTCCTTATTCGATTTAGATCCCATGGTCTGTCGTTATAATATCCTTCTTGCCAATGCCTAAAACCTCCTGCTCCTGCGTGTTTTCTACAACTCCGGCTAGGAGAACGCCAGCCTTGGATGAACCCACCCAGCCATCTCCCGTGGGCCCGCGAAACTCACAACTGTCCTAAGTTTTTCTCAGCTCACTTTCCAACGACTGTTTGGGACTTTCTCCGTCATCCTTAAACTTCCGACACATCCGTCTCTCTCTTTACTCCTCATCTCGGCTCTCGGGATCTCCTCCTTCCACCCAGAGCCCCGCCTTCCCTCCTGGCTCAAGGTGAGCTGGACTCCTCCTCTTCCTCCTCTACGAGGCCAATCCCTTCGCTGGTGGCTGGCCTTGTCTTTCCTCATCACCCACAACGCTTTCGTCACTTTTCCCTCACATCTCACATCAACTCCATCCGAAAAGCCTATTGGTGGTGCCTTCGAAATACATCCCAAATCCGACAATTTCTCATCGTCGCCAGTCTTAGCCGAGACGCGATCATCCAGGACACGCCTGCCTCCCTCTAGGCAGCTGACGGCCTCTCACTGCCCTCTTACAGTCTGTTCTCCGCACAGCCACCTCTCGAAATCGAGGCCCAGAGCAGGTCCCTCCTCTGCCTGAAACCTTCCAGCGGCTTTCCACTTGCTCAGAGGAAAAGCCAAAGCCCCCACGAAGCCCTGTCGGACTCTGCCAGCACTGTCCAGGGGAACCTTCTAGGCGAACGGACCTGACCTGCACCTCACTGTCCAGCGCAGTAGCCACCAGCCACACGCGGCTGCTCTGCACTTGAAATGTGGCGACTACAACTGAGGAAGTGAGTCTCTAATTCTTAGGATGTAAATGACATGCAAGGGGCCACCTGTGGCTAAAGGCCATACCAGAAAGCCCAGCTCTACGCCTCTGCTCTCCACCCACCTCACCCGCCTCTTCCCAGAGACGACACCACACCATAGTTTTGGGGTTTTTTTGAGACAGAGTCTCACCCTGTTGGCCTGGCTAGAGTGCCGTGGCGTCAGCCTCGCTCACAGCAACCTCAAACTCCTGGGCTCAAGCGATCCTCCTGCCTCAGCCTCCCGAGTAGCTGGGACTACAGGCATGCGCCACCATGCCCAGCTCATTTTTTCTATGTATATTAGTTGGCCAATTAATTTATTTCTATTTTTAGTAGAGACGGGGTCTCGCTCTTGCTCGGGCTGGTTTCGAACTCCTGATCTTGAGCGATCCTCCCGCCTCGGCCTCCCAGAGTGCTAGGATGACAGTCGTGAGCCACTGCGCCCGGCCGGCATCACACTGTGAAAGCTCCCCTAAAGTCAGATGATGTCTCTCCTCTGCTCAAAAGTCTCCACGGCTTCCTATCTTGCTCAAAAGCCAGAGACAGTCCTTATCTTGATTGAGAAGGCCTCACCACCTCTCTGACCTCAGTCCCTATCTCATTTTCTCCCTCCCTGGCTCCAGCTCCAGCCACAGCTCTGCCCTCCAGAGGGGGACACACCAAACACAGGCTGTTGCCGCCTCAGGGCCTTCTCTCCTGCTGCTCTCTGCCCCGGAACATTCTTTCTCCCAGTACTCATGGATAAGCTCGGAGCTCCCTCACTTCCTGCGGGGCTCTGCGTCCTTACTGGACCCGAAAGCCCCATCCCAAATGGCGCCGGCCGCCCGACCACCTGCCCCTTCCTCTTTTCCCTGGTCTCCATCTGAGCGCCCTGCGTGTGCTGAGGGCAGGGCCGGGTCTCTGCCCTGCTCACGGCAGCGCCCACCCGGCACAGCACCTGGCCCGGAGCAGGCATGCACACACACACACACACACACACACACACACAAGGCTGAGTGTGATGAACCGGTCCTCAAGGCTCTATGGCACCGAAGGCCACGTAAAAGTCCCTTGGGCCTGGGACCCGGCACGCTGCCGCTGCTGTTCCCCGGGGAGAGGCACTTTAGCTGCATCAGCTCTAATCTTAACCACAACCCATTTTATTTATTTATTTATCTTTTGAGACAGAGTCTCGCTCTGTTGCCCAGGCTAGAGTGAGTGCCGTGGCATCAGCCTAGCTCACAGCAACCTCAGACTCCTGGGCTCAAGCGATCCTCCTGCCTCAGCCTCCCAAGTAGCTGGGACTATAGGCATGCGCCACCATGCCCGGCTCATTTTTTCTCTATATATGTATTAGTTGGCCAATTAATTTCTATCTATAGTAGAGACGGGGTCTCGCTCTTGCTCAGGCTGGTTTTGAACTCCTGACCTCGAGCAATCCACCCACCTCGACCTCCCAGAGTGCTAGGATGACAGGCGTGAGCCACCGCGCCCGGCCACACAACCCATTCTACCAGGATGAAAACAGAGAGGGTAAGCAAACTACTCGGGCTCAGCGAGCGGCCTCCACCTTGCTTCTCATGGTGGGGTTTCCACCGTCAACAGAAAACCCTCTAAGGGCAGCTGCAAAGATACGCGTTAGAGCGACCACACAGCTTCATTGTTCAATCTCTCTGTTGCCGCTATTCTTTCACAGGGGAAAATGAGAATAACCACTTTCGTAACGGACAAGATGAAAAATAACTTAATACAGTTAACGGAAAAGTGACTGCCGCTCCCACTTTTTCCTCTTTTATTCCTCCCCTCGATGGCCTAAGTCCTTCTTATTAAACTGCCATTAGATTTTCAAAATGCTATGCTAAATAAAATACTGTTGGCCTTCAGGTTTGAAGATGATATTGCTGAGAGTGCTGTTTTGTTAAGCTAGAATTTTTACAGTCAGCAAATAAAGTAACGGTCAGTAAACTCGAGCCCAGTCCCACGGACTGGGTCAGCTTCCTCTCAACCTGCTGGGCAAGGAGTGAATGCTGTCTTTTACCCTCCTGTGATTAGCATGTTGATTAATGAGCAGCAGGGACGGCCTATGGTAATTCGAGCCACAAGTAGCCGAAATAACTTTTTGCCATTAGTTTTAATTACATATACGCGCCACGAAATCTGCTGGTGGAAATTGCAAACGGTAAACACCCGTTTGTTTCCCATCCTGTTCTTTCCCATTGCTGTCTGATACAGCGCCGGTGAATGGAGAAATGATATCTTTGGCTACAAAAATGAAGATTCGGTTGGAGTCATCCACCAGGCAGAGAACCTAAACATTTTTAGGGATACTGGGACTCCTGCTTCCAACACCCTCACCTGCAGGGAGGAGGAAACACAGGCAAAGCGCTTTGCTGCAAAGCGCAGACACTGTGACACATTCCGCAAGGAAGTTGGGACACTTCCCTGCGGTCGGTGCCTTTTCACCAAAACCCGGGTGATCACCCTCCAACTGGTCCGTGGGGGAGGGAGGGAGAGTGGGAGAGAGAAGATTTCCACAGAAAACCTGCATCTGACTCCTCTGACGCTGCTCGCAGTTATGAATTGCAAATTACTTTTCAAAATTACTTCTCTCAAAATACCCAGACACCTGGCCACAGCCCGCCAGCCTGATGCTAAAACGGGCACCTTGATCAGCTCGCCCTGCCACGGCTTTGGCCATTCCGCTGCAACCGGCCCCGGCGACAGGCGTCTTTGCCAAAAGAAACACGGACGACGCTGGGAACTGACTGCACGATTGGGATGGGTCCAGACTTCTCAAAAGCGACGGCTCCGTTGTCTGGAAGGCCTCACAGCCGGGACATCTTCCTCAACACGTCAGCTCCGTATAATGAAAGCAATTAGGAGAAAATCAGATGTGCGCAGAGCTTCTCTCTGTCTCTGCCTAATATGGGAATGATAATTAACTGTCCAAAAATGTAAGCATTGGCTCATGGCTGATGATTCACCTTCAAAGTGGTGCAAAGAAAAAAGCCAAACCTTCTGTAAAGCAACTTAACAGTGTGTACTAAGTGTCATAAAAATGTCTATTCCCTTTGAAACAGTCATCTCACTGCTGAAAAACACATCCTAAGAAATGACCCAAAAGAAAAGATGTTCACTACAAAATTTTTTTTTTTTTTTTTTTTTTTTTTGAGACAGAGTCTCGCTTTGTTGCCCAGAGTGAGTGCCGAGGCGTCAGCCTAGCTCACAGCAACCTCAAACCCCTGGGCTCAAGCGATCCTCCTGCCTCAGCCTCCCGAGTAGCTGGGACTACAGGCATGCGCCACCGTGCCCGGCTAATTTTTTCTATATGTATTAGTTGGTCAATTAATTTCTTTCTATATATAGTAGAGATGGGGTCTCGCTCTCGCTCAGGCTGGTTTCAAACTCCTGACCTCGAGCAATCCGCCCGCCTCGGCCTCCCAGAGTGCTAGGATGACAGGCGTGAGCCACCGCGCCCGGCCCTGCAAAATCTGAATCAACCTAAATGCCCAAAAATAGGAAAAAAAATGTGAATTATGGCACATCTTCCTAATGAAATATTACACAGTCACTAAAAAATGAATTACGAAGACTGTCATAATACACTGAAAACAGTGAGGACAGAGTTGAAAAGCAGATTACAAATTATATGTGTGTATTATGATGGCAACCATGTTTAAATATATTTGCATGTAGGAAAAATGGAATGGCAGGATTATGGGTGGTTTTTCTCCCTTTTTTCCTTATCATTTTGTAAGGTTGATAGACTGTTTTGATAATTTTCAAAAGGAAAACAGGTAATACACAATGCTTCACATCCCTTTCCATATAATAAACCAGCACATAAATACTTTAGAAAACATCAAGAGCTTATTTCAAATATGTATCCCCTGAAAACAGGGGGCGCGGCACTTGTCCAACACTCCACAGCCAGCAGAACATTCCTGGCCCTTTGCTTCAACGCCTCTGACTTCTCCAAAGCCGGCCTAGATTCGCCTACGCCCGGAATACAGTCACGTCGCAAAGGCAGAAGGAAGGTTCTGCCTCTGAGACACTCCTGGCTCCGGCCCTCCCAAGGTACCGGCCACCTGGCCGCAGGCACCTGGGTCCCAGGCCTCTGCTACTTCCAGGGCAGACCTGATCCCTGAGCCCGTCTGGGTCCAACCCCTGCAACCGCCCCTGCGCTCTGGAAGGCAATGAGCCCTGGACTTTGGATCCTGGACCCAAAGGCAGAAAAATCCACAGCTGTGAGGCCTTTGTTTTGATGTTCGTTTCTCTGGGGTTTTTTTTTTTTTTTTTTTTGAGGCAGACTCTCACTCTGTTGCCCCAGCTAGAGTGCTGTGGCGTCAGCCTCGCCCACGGCAACCTCCAACTCCTGGGCTCCAGCCATCCTCCTGCCTCAGCCTCCCGAGTAGCTGGGACTACAGGCATGCGCCACCACTTCCGCCTAAGTTTTTCTATTTTTAGTTGTCCAGCTAATTTCTTTCTCTTTTTAGCAGAGACGGCAGCTCACTCTTGCTCGGGCTGGTCTCGGACTCCTGAGCTCAAATGAGCCTCTCGCCTGGGCCTCCCAGAGTGCTAGGATTATAGGTGTGAGCCACTGCGCCCGGCCTTTGTTTCTCATAAAAATGGATTTCTTCACATCCCAGACACATGGGAGCGGCTCTCTCCTAGATGCACCTGCCGCTCTGCACAGAAAGACAAGAGGTGGGGCCTGCCCCTCTTGCTTCTGGTCTGCTACCAAGAACCGTTACCCGTCCCACAGGCCGAGCAGGGGGACGAGCTTTAACCCTGGCTGTGCAGGCTCTGCACTCTCAGATCCGGGGCATCAACGGTTACGCATGAAAGGAGACAGCTTTTGTTTGCTACAAAGAGCGTTAGAAAAGAGAAATGAACTACTACCTTCTACAGATTTCTTTCACTACCTTGAGATACAGATTTTCATAGGAGCTCAAAAATCTGTCCAGAGAAATGTAGCTACTACTAAGCTCACAAACATAGTCATTCCCTTATGTCGGGAAATAATAAGAAATGAAAATAGAGCCGGGCGTGGTGGCACACACCTGTAGTCCCAGCTACTCGGGAGGCCGAGGCAGGAGGATCTCTTGAGCCCAGGAGCTCGAGGCTTTGCTGTACTGCAGCCTGGGCAACAGAGCAAGACCTTGTCTCTTTAAAAAAAAAAAAAAGGGCCGGGCGCGGTGGCTCACACCTGTCATCCTAGCACTCAGGGAGGCCGAGGTGGGCGGATTGCTCAAGGTCAGGAGTTCGAAACCAGCCTGAGTGAGAGCGAGACTCCCGTCTCTACTATAAATAGAAAGAAATTAATTGGCCAACTAATATATATATAGAAAAAATGAGCTGGGCGTGGTGGCGCATGCCTGTAGTCCCAGCTACTCGGGAGGCTGAGGCAGGAGGATCGCTTGAGCCCAGGAGTTGGAGGTTCCTGTGAGCGAGGCTGACGCCACAGCACTCACTCTAGCCTGGGCAACAGAGTGAGACTCTGTCTCAAAAATAAATAAATAAATAAAAGATATGAATGACTTCTCTTCTAGCTAACTGGGAAATAAATAAATAAATAATATATTTTTAACAATTTAAAAATTTTTTAAAAAGTAAAAAGAAAAAAAGACTCCATTTTCATTATTGATATATATGAATTATACTATTTCGAATGAATGGTTTTGTCAATGATTCTTGAAAGGGAAAGATTTTAATATTACAGGATCTTTTTCATCTATTAAGCTCTTTCTAAACCATCACACCTGTGTTGCTCAAAAACTGCTGAGACCTTCGGTCAAGGAGACACTGGCGTTGGCTTTCAACAGAAAACGTGCCTGTCTACACTAAAACGGCCACTTAAGCAAGAATGTGGAAATGATTTATCTCACAGTGCTTAAAGCTGAATCTTCACCCTGGCTACGTCGGGCTGCACAGTCAGTCAGGGACAAGCAGCGGTATGTTCCTAAATAAAGAAAAGCACTCTGATGGCCCAAAGAGTTGAGTATCTAACACACCAAGATTACCTTCATAAAAGTTAAATCACCCACATCCCAAGGAATGAAAAAAATCACTGAACAATAATAATGTTTAAGTGTTAAGCTCAGCAGAACATAAAATAGATCTGTTTACATCACATAAATGTTGCCTTCCAAAATTGGTGTTAGGGTAAGCAGTGACATTAGCAGAAGTCAGAAAGAAAGGGAAAAGGAACCCAGTGGTGTAACCAGAGGCTGTAACTGTAACAAGGTGAGCGCACAGACGGCTGCTTATCCTTCCCTGCACCGTCCCCAGGACCTGCGGACTCTCAGTCCATATTTGCTGAATGAATGAATGCCCAGATAAAGGAACAGAGCTCACCAAAATAAAAACACAATTCGCATTGTAAAATTACAGAGTCATACATACTTGCCTTTTGGAAAAAAAACGCTGCCTGCAAGTGATTATGTTTGCTACGTACTAAATTTAAATATTGGTATTAAAATAATTTAAATGTGGATCCTACATTTAAAACATGGTTAAGATATAGGCCAGGCGCGGTGGCTCACGTCTATAATCCTAGCACTCTGGGAGGCCGAGGCGGGAGGATTAATTGAACTCAGGAGTTCGAAACCAGCCTGAGCAAGAGCGAGACCCCGCCTCTACTAAAAAAAAAAAAAAAAGAAAGAAAGAAATTGGCCAACTAAAAAGATATAGAAAACATCAGCCGGGCATGGTGGCACATGCCTGTAGTCCCAGCTACTTGGGAGGCTGAGGCAAGGAGGATCTCTTGAGCCCAGGAGTCTGAGGTTGCTGTGAGCTAGGCTGATGCCACGGCACTCTAGCCTGGGTGACAGAGTGAGACTCTGTCTCAAAAAAAAAAAATTGGGTATTAAAATAATTTAAGTGTGGATCCTGCCTTTAACATGGTTAAGATATTAATAGAACCAATTGAGGTCATTCTCAAAGACTGTCTCCGAAGAGTCGGTCATGTTGGCATTTCAGAAATTTCTTGGTCAAATTGACTAAGAAGTTTTGAGCAACCCCTCATTCCACTTTCATCTCCTCCACCCCCTAGTTGGCCGCTTCAATGGCCTGCAGTAACGGGCCCAGAGACTGCTCTGGCAGCGTTAGGAAACTCCGTCCAAGGTGCATCTTGACTCTCCCCAGAGCAGCGACTGAAGTGCACCCCCCCCCATTCTCCTCTAGCTCCTTATCCTGTGTCCTTCCTTTGTAACACTTATCACAACCCGGTTATCTTGTTTGTTTGCTATTTTCTGTCTGCCTGCTCCCACTACAGTGTTATTTCCAGGAGAGCAAGAACCTTGACTGTCTCAGTTTATCACTGTGTTCCAGCACCTGACATAGGGCCTGGCACCGCACAGATACTCACATTTTTAAGAACGGATGAATGAGTGACTAAGTACCTACCAGACCCAAGGACGATGTAAATAGCTAATTGCTGGCTACTGGAAGGTGTAAGAAAAAATGTTCTGGAACTTCTGCTCTAGACTGCTAATATGACAACATGAAATCCTGCTTTTAAATAAGATTTGGTAAAAGGCTTTCTAAGTAATTGTCATATTATCCACAAATGAATGACTCGAGTCCCCCCCATTACGGATAGGTTCTAAGAAAGATCCCGACATTTCAGACTGCTCTCAAATTTAAAGAGAGGCTTATATTTCCAAATGTAAATTTTTTTAAAAAAGTTAAGGTGTTAAAAAACTTCAAGATTCAAGCTATAGCACCATCTGCAAGTCCATTCAATTCAATAAGTAACTCTCAAGTTTCCTGTCATTCTTCTTAATTATCACTGGTACAGTAAAAATATTCCATTCACTCATTCAACAGCGAATCTGCAGAAATTGAGTCAAAGACATTTTAATTTCCTCATTTTGCCTTAACCTAGCAACTTTAAGATACTCTGTATTTTTTTTTTTATATCTGGACTTTCAGGAAAAGATTTTACTTAACAGGGCGTTCTTTCATGAGCCAGTAAAAGTATGAAATTAGATACAGACCTCTTTAACTTCGCTGCGGGTTCAATTCTAGCTTAACTAATTGTAGTTCCTTTACTTTACGTTCCCTGAATCATGACATGGTCTCACAGAGCAGGTTCTTTGGGTGTGTCACACGTATGGTACGGACTCAACTCTAACCTTGGAGATAAAAGACTGTGTTGATATGAATCCATATAATTTGTTGAATATGGGACACCAAAAACCTAAATAAACACATACCAGATCCATCTTTTTGCAATATATTCAGACACAGTACACACTGGTATTCCACAGCATCTCCACGACAATTCAGAGTCTAGCTAAAAACCTTTAAGAAGTATAAAGGTTTAGGCCGGGCGCGGTGGCTCAAGCCTGTAATCCTAGCTCTCTGGGAGGCCGAGGTGGGCGGATCGTTTGAGCTCAGGAGTTCGAGACCAGCCTGAGCAAGAGCGAGACCCCATCTCTACTATAAATAGAAAGAAATTAATTGGCCAACTAATATATATAGAAAA